>JBBPLB010000071.1:0-26232 GCA_038089595.1 Bothia castanella
CATGTCCTCGCCCGCATCGCTGAACTTCGTCCTGTCCTCCCTCGCCCTCCCCGCAACGATGGCCCCCTTCACGACCCCTCTTCTAACGTGCCCCACACCCACAGTAGCCGCCACCACACGCATGAAAACATGTACTTCAGCCCATATGGCCGAGCTTACGAGCACATCCACTCGCCAGATCACTACGAGACCAAACCTAATCCTCAAATGGGTGAAACATGTGCATCACCAGTGCGTCACCAACCACCTGTCCAGCAAAATATGCTTCCAGGCACGCAGTCTGGGTTTGATGTGTGGCAAGTTTCGTCGGGCGTCTTTCCTTCCGCCTGCACCTGTGGCGACTCCTGTAGATGTCCTGGCTGCAGCCAACACAGCAATGCCCCGATTTCACCGGGTGGCGCATATGCAGCATGTACCAACCCCGCGTCATGCTCATTTTGTCTCGACTGCACTATCCTCTCGTTGCCACCAAGTTCCGCGCCACCGACCAACGACGCTTCCTCCTCGGACTCCCAAACGCGGGAATTTGAAGAATGGTTGAGACAGATCTCTGCATCACCCACCGCGAGCGGGGCAAATGCGGTGGGAATGCCGACCGGTTTTAGCCCATATGAAATGTCTATGAACCCGGTGGCTCCATTTTCCCCTCCGAATCAGAATCCCAGCCACAATGCGAATTCCACTTCCAATTCAAGCTCCCATCCCAGCCACACGCGCTCGTCCCAGCATCCGTCCTTGGCGGACGCACGCTGTCATGGCCGGTGCAACTGCCCAAGTGGCGCGTGTTCCTGTTCGGCGCAGTGTTGTGGGTGCTGTCAGGGATGTGAATGTGACCAACGGAGTAGTGGCCGATGTGGCACTGGTGCTTGCACACGAACGCCGTATGCTGTTTCGGGCGAACGCAGTTCGTGTTGCAGTCCCCTCAAGCCCCCAGATCCACCGTCCATGAACGCGAGCGTGCCCAGACGCTCCGGATCGCAGCGTTTACCGGATTACATGACGATGACGACCGTCCGAGATGGGCTGACGGCGAGCGTCGTGAACCGGCCAAGTCCGGTAGGAGCCGGAACAGGAACAGGGACAGCATCTTTTTACCCTGATCCGCCGAGCTATTTGGCTATCGGAGATTCGCCGAGCCGGTCGTCGTCCTCTTCTTCGTTGTCGAGTCGGATGTCCGGCCGGTCTCCTATCAGCGCGGTGCGTCGGTCCTTCCATTCGTTCTATTTTTAGTGTGTTTGTGGAATGATGGTACTGATATATGCTCCTCTCTTTCTAGAATGCGTCTGGGGTCTTTCATACACATGGTGCATCGAGCGTGAGCATCGGCCCCGGGAGCCGCTCGCCTCAACCCCGACCATCGATTTCGACGGCCACGAGTGTCGCGCCAAGTGCATATGCGCAACCCCAGCCAACGCGTCCGCTGGGTTCATTGGGTGGGCAATATAGTGCATACCCGGGGTTTAGCTCGATGCAGTTTCCGCCGCAGTGAAAGCAAGGCGATCGTTACATGTCTTGGCACTTGGTTCTTTTGATTCTTTCATGGCGTTTTTTTGTTCTTTTTTGACTCTTTTGTCGCTCTTATTCTTATTGCTCGAGGGTCTTGTCCAGACGACGTGCATCCTTTTTCATCTTGGCTTGTTTTTTCTCAACTGCTTTTGTTCATGTTTAATATTGAGGGAATGGCACAGATATATGCGTTGTGTCGTCTGACTCCACTTCGTCTGTTCTTTGTCGATGATCGTGCTCTTTCTCTGTTTGCCTGTACGATGTATGCTTTGGAGTATGACAGAAACATGCAATTGATCCTCGTGTATGCATATCGGATTTGAGGGGAGCATAGAGGACCATGTCCGATGCGGAGGGTGCACGTATGCGCTTCATTTTTCCTCAAAAGGGTCCAACGGGTGATGTCATTGATATCTCGGTCCGATACGGACTTATGGCGTTATGAACGGCATCAGACCATGTCTTGAAATATCCCCGTCACGGTTTGTCGGAGATAGACGGGTTCCATTGCGGGTTCCGAGGTTGCCATGGTCGAGTAGCGTGGACGTTCGTCTTGATGACATGGTGGTAGCAAAGCCGAGGATGTGGGGAGAAGGAGAGAAGGATGGAGGTTCTGTTACTCCATAGCGTATAGGGACGTCATTAGAGCACAAGAGATAGCGCGTGACAAGCGTGACAGCTAACTGTACCAGTACAAATGAAACTGACGTCATTGTTATCGGGACCAAGGTTCGGGTTGTTGGAACGAGTACCTCCGCCGCCACTGAACCGGTGGATGTAGAACCTAAAGATAAGTAGACTCAGATGTTGGTGGATTGGAGGTCGCAAAAAGTCTTGGAATTGGCCTTTCTGAACATTCGAGCTGTCCGAACAGTCCAAACACTCTTACATAACTTAAATAACATTGGGGCTCTGCCCCAACCCTGCTGACAAAGCTGTGTGTCACTGGTCACATACCTGCTGCCATCCCACCTCCTGTCACTCCTACCTCCAGGTGTTGAAAAATGTCTGGGGCCATATGAATGGTGCCAAATTGTAATAAATATTACCAAGCACTCTCTTGCTTGACAATGAATGTGGTAATGCCATGATAATGCAACCAAGATAAGATAATATATGGGAACTCCATTATCATGTTGTTGTGTTATTATAAGGTCATTAGAGAAGCATTATAACAGCCCTTATATGATATGTTGTAGCAGCATGGACTTCAATGCTCTTTCCCTACTCCCATCATTTCCTGCCATGGCCCCACTCTGTCAGAAATATAGTGGGCTTGGAAACTGTTCCAATGTTTGATAGTTTTGTGGTGCATAAGAAATAGTACTTGATGTTATGGGAATCTTGCTTAGTGTTGGTGGAGGCATGTGACATGCTGACTCTTGGCTATCTGCTGACCTAATATACATGTGATTTGGTCTAGGGGACACAAAGATACATCTATTTTAAAACAGTAACATCATTGGAACAGTTTCTAAGCTTTTGAACTACTAAGTAGGATCTCAGTCAAATCAATGGATAATCACCATTTATGTAATGTACACATAAATATACACAAATAAAGATTGTATCTGAGTTTAAAAAAGCTCACACATTCCACACCACCATGGTCAAATCTCTTTCTCTTACATAAAAAAATATCATTATCTTTTTGCTTGATACTGGCAACTCTGGTGAAGAAATCTGCAAGAAAACTGGTGTTGGTCCCTCCACCATATTTATTCATCATGCCAAAGAGCATTCTACACTTCTAAAGTTCATTGGAGATCATCCTTTCAAATTTTCTCCTACTAATATTCATTATGTCTAGTAACTTATTACTACTAGAAGGGCAGAGAATGATATTCAAGTTATCAAAGTCCTCCCCAACATTATTCACTAACTCCTTTCCTTGATACAGTCTACCAACACATGAAAAAGAGTGGTATAAAGTCTATATTCAAGTCCAAATACCCTACTCTCTATTTGATTTTATAGAGCTTATCTACAATTTGTCTATACTCATAAGGATTAGACTATAGATGAATGGTAGAAGGTAGTATGGTCTGATAAGACCCAAAGCCAATCATCTAGAGTCAAATGGGGGCAGAAAAGTCAAGTGAGGAACTAAATAATAAGTTGATAGAGAAGACTATCAAGTTTAGGTGATGACATGGGAGTGTACAACTTTGCAAGGAGTTGGATATGCTACTACAACTGATTGTAGGATAGATGGGTACCTCTGCCTTAGAGTTTGAAGAAGGAGCTATTGAATGCCCAATAGTATTATGGTCTCAATCCTCCTAACACCATCTTTCAGTAGGGTAATGACTCCAAATACACCTGTAAGAGAGTGAAGGACTGGCTAGAGGAGTAGGATTTCAGGTACATGATATGCCCTATATAGTATCCAGACCTAAACCCTATCAAAAATCTCTGTGGCCATCTCAAAAAGAGACAAACAGAGTATGAAAACCACTTAATAGGATTACAAGTTATAGGAAAGGAGTAGAAGGGGATACCAGTTGAGAAGTGTCACAGATTGATTGAGTGTATGCCTATAGAGGTTTAGACAGTGTTTATAACCAAAGGAGGATACATCAAGGACTAATATATATCAAATACCTATTTATTATCAAAAGCTCAGAAACTGTTCCAATGATGCTACTGTTTTAAAATAGATGTATCTTTGTGTCCCCTGGACCAAATCACGTGAATATTAGGTCAGCAGATAGCCAAGAGTCAGAACTTCACACACTCCCACCAATTCTAAGCGAGATTCTCACAACATCAAGTACTATGTCTTATGCACTTCAAAACTATCAAACATTGGAATAGTTTCTAAGCCCACTATACAACTGGATTTGAAAAACCCTTTCAGCAACACTTTGATGTCAATTCTGTCAGAATCTATTCAAAGCCCAGGGTATCAAGACCCATGAGGTGCATTGTCTGAGGTACAAGGGGAAGAAACAACAATGCATTCAATCTGGAAAGGAGTATAAGGTAGACCTGGAATGAGATACATCTTGTCATTCAAATTATTGCTTCATTTCCCTAAGATGTGTATTATTATTTTTCAGGGACACAATTGGCATCATCAGCTACTGTATTTGTGCATTCCAGTATAGAAGCTGGTCCTTTGAGGTCAATTGTTGTAGAAAAACCTAGCTTTTCTGGTAAGTCCTTTTGTCAAATCATACCTTACCCAGGCTAGTTCTTGATGCAATACACTTCAGCTCTCCATGCCAATCAGGTTGCCTGTGAGCTCTCTCCTTGCCTGCCATCTGAACATGAGGATTTCATCAACCAGAACATATTGGGGGCATCTGGAGATGCTGGAGCAGATGGTGGTGAGTATACTTGCTGTACTCTAGGATAGTGTTAACTATGAGATAGATTGCTCAAGTCCCTCCATGGCCAGTAGTCCCTGGGCTAGCTACCACTCTCCATCTCTAGAACAACCACTGGATTCCAAGATGGAATTTCATCCATATAGCTGTCATCCTCTTCTTTTCCAGCTGTAAGATGAATTTGGCCTATGGAATGTCTCTGAAATGGTTCCCAATAACCACTCATGGCATCCATTTGTTGAAGAGGGCAAGTATCTGTTCACTGAGAATGCTCTTCAGGCTGGCCTCAATGCATCACAAGTAAACAGGCTACTCACTCTCATGTCATGCATCTCTCAAGAAAAGACAAAAATCTCTCTGAAAAGTGAGGACAATCTTCAGCAAGCATGAGATAGAGCAGTCAAGCAGGTGACACCAGTGAGTTCCCATCCTCTGTATCTCATTTGCTTCTCATCAAAGGTAAATTCATCATTAGCTTTACTTTTAGTTTTCTCAATATGATGCAGTTGCTTCCTATCAAGGAGAAGACAGAACATTCCCAGTCTATGGTCATCCACTATGGATTGAGCTCTAGACCTCTTATCTAGCCCCCTCCTTGCACTGCACTTTGTCTGGGATGCTCAGTGACTCTTTAAATACAATGGCAATGACTACAAGCAGTTCTACATGGAACCATGGTCAGGTGATCACTGGTGGAGTATTTAAGTACAATTCATTTGTATTGTTGCTCTAGACATTTTGTAAAAATCTATATACAATTATTGCCTTCTAGACTTGTTTGCCTTATAGTGCTGAGAATGCAGTCCCATTCACTTTCATCTTTTACACAGACAAAATGTGACTCATCTCATGGCACTGTTAAAGGCTATCTGGTTGTTGTCTATTGTGCAAACTTACTAGTAGATATCAGAAATGGAGAGTGATATAGTAGTGGATGTGTTGTTGGCTGGCTACCAATTGTAAGTTATAATAATTCAATATCATCAGCTGTGTGGGCAGTGACCTACATTGATCACAATTTAGATTCCTGAACAAGCTAAAGATGAGGGGAAGCTCACATATGTATACAAATTACAAACATGTTATATGGTATGAGGTGTTTCTCTGTATCCTTGATAGCCTTGCTAGACTCTTGCATACAAGATATATATTGCCACATGTGTTATGGCAAGATCACCTGATGGCTATTCTCTGTTATTCTTATCTTATCTGCTGACTATGAAGAACTGTAAGTCACACAGACACTTCAGTTTCAACTGCTAATCAAACTTAGGTGTATGATGTGTCTACTTTGAGGCACAAAGGGTAAATGCACATGTCCTGTTTGTCTTGCTCCTCTTGAAGAGTTGTCTGAACTATCAAAGATTACATACTATAGCTCAAGCAAAGAATACTATTGCCATTTATCAGCAAAAGAAGTCAGAAGGTAAACTGATCCTCAAAGCCCTGGGTCTTCAACTGGTCAAAGTGAGTTTTAAGCATATCCTAATGTAATATTTGCAGCTAAGCTACTCCAAACTCAACTGCAGAATGTTTTCTGGAAGGTCATGCACTTAGATCCAGAAGAAGTAGCAAGTTTCGACTGACTTCATTATCTGCATCATGATGTTTGGGGTTACCACTTGCTTGAGGAAATGAAGATTACAGTGACTCCAACAACTGTTCCAATATTTGGTAGTTTTGTGGTGTATAAGACATAGCACTTGATGATGTGGGAATCATGCTTAGTGTTGGTGGGAGCATGTGAAGTGCAGACTCTTGGCTCTCTGCTGATTTAATATTCATGTGATTTGGTTCAGGGGCTGCAGAGATACCTCTATTTTAAAACAGCAACATCATTAGAACAGTTATTGGACTTTTGAAATGAATAGAGTATTTGGTATATATTAGTACTTGGTGTATCCTCCTTTGACTTTAAGCACTGTCTGAACCCTCCTAGACATGCTTTCAATCAACTTCTGACACTCCTCAACTGGTATCTTATCCCATTCTACTTGAACTCTATCCCACAATTCATGAATCCCACTAGAGGGGTTTTCATGCTATGCAAGCCTCCTCTTGAGACAACCCTAGAGATGTTCTATAGGGTTTAGGTCAGGAGACTGTGCAGGCCATACCATTGTGTTGAATTCTTGCTCCTCTAGTCAATTCTTGACCATCCTACAGGTGTGCTTGAGGTCATTGTTTTATTGAAAGATGGTGTCAGGAGGATTGAGATCATAATACTCTAGGGTTTGTTGGAGCTCATCCTTCAAAATCTGAAGATAGAGGTCCCCATCTATCCTACCATCAATCTTGGCAGTAAAACCAACTCCTTCCCAAGTTATACAGCCCCACATCATGAGGGAACCTCCATCAAACTTGAGGGTTCCCTCCACCAGCCTGTCACTAAGCCCCTCACCTGTCTTTTTCCATGCCCACTTGTGCCCATCTGACCCTAAGTGATTGATTTTGGTCTCATCAGACCATACTACCCTCTTCCAGTTAGCAATAGTTCAGTCCTTGTAGACATAGACAAAATCTAAACAAGCTTTGCAATATCTAGGAGACAGAATAGGTCATTTGGACTTGACCACAGCTTTCATACCAGCTTTCTTCAAGTGGAGGCAGACAGTATTGACAGAGAGAGGTTGTTTGATGATGTTGGTAAGGGCTCTGGTCACTTGGACAGCATTTTCAACCTTTCCAGAAGTGATAAGATATCGAGTATGGCAGATATTAGAGGAGGAAAGCTTGAATGGATGACCTCCAAGAGACTTTTGAAGGTCAGAATGCTCCTTGGAATGAAGTCTAGATATGGTGGCAATGCCAACGCCTGTGCTAGATGCAACAGAACAAATAGAATGGCCAGAATCAAGCTGAGAGAGGATAGTGCTCTTTTGAGTAGTAGAGAGATCATATGATGGTAGTGGTTGAAGACAAAGAAGCATGGGAGTCACTTCAGACTCAGACACAATGTTTACATGTGTATATTTGTTTATAGCACCAAACAACAATAGTTCTCCCTTTGTTTTACTGAAATCTCTCTCTTTATTTCAAAAGTCCAATAATTGTTTCAATGATGTTGCTGTTTTAAAATAGAGGTATCTCTGCAGCCCCTAGACCAAATCACGTGAATAATAAATCAGCAGAGAGCCAAGAGTCCGCATGTCAAATGCCCCCACCAATGCTAAGTGTGATTTCCACACCATCAAGTGCTATGTCTTATACACCACAAAACTACCAAATATTGGAACAGTTATTGGAGTTACTGTAATCTTGAGAAGCTACCACACAAATGGACAGCTCAACTTGAGAGCCAGTAAGTAATGTCATATCTTTGTCCAATTGATTCTCACTTCTCTCACAGACTTAACAAATTTCTAGCTTGGCACAATCTTGCACACTTTAGCAACATCCTGTATGCAAGCTTCAGTGACAAAAACAAAATGCAAGATCTGGCCTGAGTAAGCTTTCTTTTGTCTTCCCAAACTTTCAACAATGTGCTGACAAATTTAAACTTTCTAGCAAGCACTTTATACAGCCCTAAATATATTCATAGACAATATGAGCTATGAAGGCTACCAGCTCTTGTGGCTATTCTACAGTTAATTGGAGCTAGACAGTCTCATTGGAGTGGATGTACACACTGAGAGGACATTTGAGATGATCAAAGAGAAGTTGTTGGTTTTCGACAGTGAACTCAAGGTGTTATGATCTTTTCTTTTTCTTTAGCCTTCCTTTCCTTTATTACTACAAACAGACAGAACTGTTCCCATGGGCACACACCTACAATAGTGTGTGCTACTTTAAACTTTAACTTCTTCCCTTTGGACCTAATGCTATCTAATCAATAACTTTCCATAGTCTTATCCTATTTTCCCAAGAGGTAGCTTTCTTATCAATTCTCTTATACTTTCCTCTCACACTTTTGCACCTTATCTTTTCTCTTATACTTTTATCTCATAGTTTTCATCTTCTCTTGCTTTATTAATGGACCTTATCTCCTGACATCATCCCTCTTCCTTGATGATACTTGTAGTTCCCATTCTCACATAGCCACTCATATGGACTATAAGTAGGACCACCTCTCCCATGTATTCCCTAAGCTAGTTCTATGCAATTCAAGCATAGACTCTAGTTATCCTGATCCTTAGGTGGGAACCCTGCCCCACTAAGTCTTCTCCTCCTTTGTCACTACCTTCAACAACTAGGAATAGTGCCCCAGTGTTGTGACTCATTCTATAACTTAGTCAGTTGATCTACTGTTGAGTGGTTGCTATAGGCTAGGATCTATGCTCTAGTATAACGCAAGGTATATATCAATTCTGTATCAATACTTAGCTCATCCCCTAATAATAAACCTGTAACTGTCTCTTAGGAATACATTGCATGTGTGGCTAGTGGCAATCTCTTAGAATATCTTAAGATGGACTGGAACTTTCTCAAGATACACCTTTGGAAGCATGTTGTGTGAGACATTTGGATGAAAGGAGCAGCATGCAAGCATAGCACTGAGCCAAATGAGAAAATGCATGGTGCTCTTAAAGATGTATATCAAGATCATTCCAATGGAAAGGACATTGCAGTTCAAGTATATACTATGACACATATTTCCAGCCTCACTCTGTTTCCTGATGCTAGTGACAGATTCTACATGTTGACCACCACTGCTTGGCTATGAAGCTCATCAGAGATTGAATCAATGTGGAAGTTGAACATGCTATAGCAGAAAACATTGCCCAGGATGACAATAGTGATATAAATAGTGGTGTTGAAGATGTCCTCACATGTTTTGAAGAGCATATGAAGCTCAGCACACCATGACCACTAAAGACGATCCAGGAAATCACAACCAAACATGTTATGTAGCCAGAATTCCAGAATTTGCAGTGGAAGTTTGTTAACTTCATTAATCAGTGCCTTCCCATGTACCTCAACTATGACCAAGATTCTTGGGTCAACATCTTGTTTCTGGAAACATTTCAGGTTTGTTTTGCTAAAACTAACTATGATGGCCTTATCTCACTGTACATTTGATGTATAGTACCTGTCACAACCATGACAACTCTACTCACTCATATATACAACAATAAGTCAACTCTGCCCTGTATATAGTTTCTCTGTCACTTCTTTGCTCTGTACTATGTTTCTCCACTCCAACCTTCCTTATATAGTAAAGCTCAATTTGGTTATCATGTATCTGGTTGCCAGTTCATTGGCAAACTGGCATCATATCTTTCCATTTCTATTCCATTATGCTTTGTGATCCATTACACAGCATGACACCTTTTATATTGCTCCACCTTCACTTTGTACTTAGTACCTCCACTCCATCATATGATACTTTGTAGGATATGTCAGTATACCCTATTGTACAGCCTCCCGCTCCTGTATTTAAGACCTATGTATACTGAGGACTTACTCTTTAGTTCAAATATCATTTAAGTCACTTCCTTCGCTTGTTCTGACACTTCCTCCTCCCTCTGTCTTGTCAGACTTCTCATGTGGCATTGTATCTCTGATGTTATATTCTATCCTCTGAAATACAAGGACAAGAGAGTACAAGAGGTGCAACATACAAGTTGAAGCTGAAGTCTTCAACCCCTCTGACGTTCCTGCTCTGCTCTGCTTCCCCATTCATATTCTCCTTGCCCAACCCTTGTCAGAGTTAGCATGGAGAAGAACCAGACTTGATAGTACCTGCTATTAAGTGATCTAATGAAAGTTTGTTGTCAACTACCGGTTCATAGTAAGCAACAGGCCTGAAGGAAAGAATTGAGGAATTTCTAGCTTTCTAATCATTCTTTCCTAAAGAAATGATAATGTTTGCAGCTGAGACAGTCAAACAAGTGGTAGGTGCTGAGGATGCATCTCATCTCACCTTCTAGATCCTATCATAGCATCTGATATCAAGCTTGAGAGGAATCATCACTACCATGTCTCTTAAGCACCAGACATAGTGGACAGAGAGTGAAGCACTTTGTCATGAGGTACAATAGCACCTTGCAACACAAAATGTGCTACTCACTAAGCTGGTTCACCAGCCTGCTGGACATGAGGCCTTGAATTGACAAGGAACATCACAAACACATCTAGCCACAGTTGGCTCCCAGCCTTTCCATTCTACTGGCCTGCCAGAATCTCTGACCATAGACAGCTGTTCTAAGATGCCAGTATTGCAATCTGGGCCAGCAAATCATGTGAGTGACAAAAGGAGATCTGCAATGGCTGGCACTGCTATGGTGACAGACCTATGTATTACTGTGTGGGTCCTCTTTGTCAGCTGCTATAGGAGACTATGCCTTGACATCCACTAATGGGAGTAGAAAGATGGTGATTGGCTACCATACTACTAGTACTAGCCTGTCAGAGCAATCACAGAGTTGTGGACAGAGTACACAGAGGGTCTGAAAGGACATCTCTATACCTGAGACCTCAAAGAATGTTGAGGTGCCAAGTGGTGACAGAATGAGGGTGCACTGAAGACAGAGGGAGGAAGGCAAGGGTGTTACAATTTTCCCCAGTCTCCTGTTTTCTCATTACTATTGAGTAACTGAATTCTTTCTTTGGGCACATACCTATGATGGTGTACTTGTTGGTATTCTATGTAAGCTGAGGCACAAGGTGGTACAGGATGTAGTCTGTACATAAGTGAAGTGAGGTAGTGTCTCTATTTCTTCTCACTTTCTCCTTTGCCCTTATACAGAGGTCCATAGTCAGTAACTTCAGTCATCACTGCTAGTTCTTTCTAGTTGGATCTCTTCTCCAGTCTTCCCCTAGCAACACATAGTGAACCCACACCTGGAGAGATGTTCCAACTTCATGCTCTCAGAATTCCAGGATGCACATCTCATTTTTATGATTGATGAAAAAACTGACCAGAAAGCTGCTGCTTACCTTTGAACCATCTGGCAACTCAACCATGACAGAGAGATTGCAGTTTAGGACCAACGGTAAGAAGCAGAGACTGAAGTAGAGTGACTCTTGTAAGAACAAGCAGAAGTCAAAGAGGAGAGATGGTACGCCCTTCATGAGGAAGAGGAAGAAGAAGCTCAGAAAGAAGAATGAAAGAAATACAAGAATAAGTTTGCTCCCATCCCTGATCATCTGCTTCTGTCCACTGCCTTCCTTCTTCCCTTGTAGCACACACTTAACAAACTGTATAAAGGAGACTATATCTCTCTCTACCATTTCACCAACAGAGGAATCAAGGATACAGAGGATGATGGTTCAGCTGATGACAACATCCTCACTCTTGTCCAAACAGACAAAGGCCCAATGTTTCAGACAGCTGCCATTGCTAAAGCCAAAAAACATAAGGTCAAGGATGAACACCTCTTCTGGGAGGAGTTCAGTCAGACCAACTATTGAATGCTGAACACTACAAAGCAGCAGGAATGGCTAGAGGACCACATTGACATGGTCAGAGACTTTTGGGTCACCCTAGAGACACATGACTGGCAGCATGACCCCAGCAAGCACTATAAATGAGTGCTGCTCCTTTACTAGGCCAGAGTCTGTAGGGATTGGCATAAAACCTTGGGACAGTGGACACTTTTTGTTTGCTCTCATTACAATCAAATCAGCTGAACAAGTACCATCAAGAGATACTTGACAATACATATGTAGCCAAAATCAGTGCCATCCAAATGGTATGTACTATATATTGTTTTGCACAATCCTTACCATTTTCACTCATTGGAACACCTTCAAATAGGCAAGATAGATCCATTCAAGTCTCCTGTTATACTAAAGCATAGAATGTAGCCTATAGTGACTAGTGTTTTAAAGTCCAGTTCAGTCCAGTTTTTGTCTAAAAATGAGGCAACTGGACCAAAACCAGTCCTAAAATAAACCTGGATCATGGCAACTGGCAACTGGACCACTTAAAACCAGTTCTACCAGTCTATTTAACAGTTACAACCAGTTGTAGACTAGTTTTTCCATGAACCAGCCCATAGCTGGTCACCATGGCATGCTGTCTTCTTTCAGACAAGACGACTAAGAACTAATGAGAAAAGTTCCCCAGACAATGTGTCTTGTCTCCACAGGATAGAACACTATAAGCAAGGGAAGGTATGTATTCATCTTGACAAAATGGTAGCCTTGGGCTAACAAGTTGGTGGTAGACTTAGTGTACCAGTGCTGTGGTGTGTTTGCCAATCCATACTATTGTGAACAGATTGGAATTCTAAATCAATCCAGCTAGAGGTGTCTGGTCAGCAAGGTTGCAGTAGTGTAACATGCACCTTGAGTACTCTGGTCAACAAGTGATAAGTTGCCTAGAGTGATGGTGAGTTTGGTATAGAAGTGGTGAAAATGACTAATAAAAATGGAAAGTGATAAGACAGGTCTCTAGCCACTTTGTTCAGAAGGTTGTCTCAATGCTCAATGGTTGTCTCAACACAATCTGGTAGTGTGCACTAGAAGCTGGCAAATCAAGTGAGAGAAAGCTCAGACTATCTATCCCTTCAGGCAGGTAGTCTAGCAAAAGTGTAGTAATGAACTAGTAGAGGTCTAATGGGGACCAAGAGCCTTTGTTGCCCTAGTAGGGTTTTCTCCCAAAGGGTTGTCCTAGGTACTTGATCTAACATAGGTACAAGTCCTGTACTCTGAATAGTACCTGTAGTAGTCCTAAGTAGTTTGATTCTGCCTCATTGGGACTTATGAATCCTCCCTACTTATACTATTACTACTGGGTGATCTAATACTTCTTGTACTAGTATCACTAATAGTCTAAATGACCAATGACTATATTGATCAAGTGACCTGGTAATATTAGGTAAAGTCTCCAATATTATTCCAGATGTCCCTTTAGAGATCAAATTGTGCTTCCTATATATATACATGTAGTGGCTATGCTAGGGCTATGCTAGGCTTACAAAGCTTATAAAGCAGCTGACTAATGCTTACTAAGGCTTACTAAGCTTTGTGGTGCTGACAAAGCCAAAAGCTCAGCTACAGAACTACCATGGGACCTAAGGAGAGAAATATTCTCATAGTCTAATAGGAGATTGTAAAGAAAAATGCATATCTCAATAACAAGTAAGTAGAAAAATCTGAAAAAATCAGGGTTGATAGGTCATACTAAGGGTCATCTAACCCTAAGGTATCAAGAGATTTCATCCATATCTAGTGGGTGAAAATATTCCACTTGAGTGTCCACTAGTCTGACTATGTATGAAACTGGTTACATGCAGGTTAACGCACATGCTTGGCGATGGCTGTACTGGTAGTACAGATGCTTGGCTACCTACAGATCAAATATTTATGTAAATTGGCCTAGATCTCACTGAGATATGAGCAATCTCAGGTTGGATGTTATTTTCTGACATCAAAATGTGATCAGACATGTCAATATGGCTGAATGGATTCCAAAAAATATCCAAAATATCCAGAAAATTTATGGAAGATAGAGGGGACAATACCTAATATGGTAGCATGGCTGTACACTGGTTTCAACTGGTTGCAACTGGTCCACACTAGTCTTTATTTTTTCTCAAACCATTACAACTGGCAACTAGACTGGTTGAAGACTGGTGCAATCAGCAACAGCAGTCCAGTTGTGATCAGTTGCAGTCCAGTCTAGTTGCCAGTCTTTTGATCAGTTCTAGACTAGACTTTAAAACACTAATAGTGACCACTCAACAGTAGATTGATCAACTGAGTCATGACACTGGGGTACTATTCCCAGTCATTGAAGACAGTAACAGAGGGAGACTTAGTGGGGTAGGGTTCCCACTTAAGAATCAAGAGGACTAGAATCTATGCTGGATTGCATAGAACTAGCTTAAAGAATACAGGTGAGAGCTGACCTACTTTATAGTCCATATGAGTGGCTATGTAGAAATGAGAACTACAAGCATTATCAAGGAAGAGAGATGATACAAGGAGATAAGGTTCTTTTAATAGGTAAAACAAATGAGAGAAGATAGAAACAATGAGAAAAAGATATAAGAGAAATGATAAGAAGGCTACCTCTGGAAAAATAAAGTAAGACTATGGAAAGATATAGATTATGTAGCAGAGTCTAAAGGGAAGATGTTAAAGTTTAAAATAGCACACACCTTCATAGACATGCATCCAAGGAAATAGTTCAGTATCATAATAGTAATGAAGAAAAGAAAGACTAGGAAAAATCATAACATCTCCTCAGACTGCTTCTTTCTTTTTTGTACCCAAGAAAGATGGTTCACTTTGTCTGGTCAGGACTATTGATATGCCAATGCTGCAACCATCAAAAATGCATACCCTCTCCCTGTTAAATCCTATACCTCCAAACATTAGTCTGATTGGAGATCCAGGATGACAGAGACTTGGGAGAGAAGGATTGAGCAGAGGTGGACTGGAGGTCTGACAGAGGAATAGAGTAAGAGACTTAGCAAGGATCAATGAAGACTTATGTGTCACACTCTTGTTGAGGCTTGTTCCTTGATTTTGGAGTACAGAGGGTCAGAGGGGCTTCTTCTAGGAGTTAGAAGGAGTAGAGGTTTGGGAGGAGTTCAGACAGATGCAGGAGGGTGGATGAAGTCAATATTCATACTGAGGATATATGATGAAAGTCGTAGGTCTTAAATACTACAAGTCCAGTCAGAGTCCAAACCTGTAAAGGAAGGAGAACAATAAGTAAGGTATAGAGGTTGTAAGGAGATATAGTGAAGAGTTGTAGAAATGAAGGGTTGTAGGTATATAGGTAGAATGAAGGATCAGGTTAGCTACAAAAAGGTCCAAGAACAATAAAGGAGACTGTACTGGAGGTCTGTCAAGAATGACAGAAGTTCTGAGGTGAGGGTCTAACAGAGATCTGATGATATTATAATGGAAGGCAATCAGAGATGATTGAGAGGAGCTTGGGGAAGGTGATAGTGGCCAGGATGGATATGACAAAATACAGGCTTCAGAGATCATAATACTTAGATCAGCTATGACATTTTGTGTCTATTTCAATGACAATTGTTGACTGATTACCACAGTAAAGAATTGTTGACATAATTGAGCAGTACCCAAGCTCTGCATATAGTTTTCTAAGCTATACAATTTCTTTACCTACTTTAGCCATTGACACAAATTCCACCTTAGCAATAGATAGTATAGTCCAATTTTCCTTTTTGGAATTCCACATGATTGTGCCACTGTTTAAGACAAACACATTGTTGAATGTGGATGACAAATCATAATTGTCTGCAAAGCTTGCATCAGCATATCCATAGAATGATTGTTTGGCCTCACTTTCTCTATATGTGATACCTACATTTTAGTTTCCTTTAGGTACCAAAGTACTCTCTTCACTGCTCTCTAATGGATTGTCAAGACCAGTTCCTCTGACAGGTTAACTCTGACTTGACGTTGGTTGGGTGAAGAATGGGAAAGTGGAGTGGAGCAGAGATAGGCTAAAGACAATCAGAGGGGGTAAGGACTGCAGCTTCAACTTATGTGTTGCACCCTTGTACTCCTGTGTTCTTATATTTTAGAGGTTGTAGTCAGATGTGCATGATGCAACATTGGACCACAAGTCTGATGAAGTAAAGAGGACATAAAGAGTGTTGGAGATACATAATGTTAGAGATGTGGTAGGAGAAGTGTAATGAGGTTGGAATTAGAGTAGAAGGTGTCTTAGGAGTGATATTTGAACCGAGGAGTAAGTCCTCAGCATCATACAACTTAAATACAGGAGGACAAGGCTATACAAGAGGAATAAAGCTGACATATACTATAAGATATCATATGAAGAGGCAGAGGAGCAATGACAAAGTGATGACAGATCAATACAAATGATATCATGCAGTGCAATAGATCACAAAGTATAATGGAACAGAGATAGAAGATAGAATAGCTAGATTGTCAAAGGACTGGTGACTAGGTTCAAAGATAACCATAAATACAATTACTATAAAAGAAAGGCTGGAGTAGAGTTGTACACATTAGGTTGGAGAAGTAGTAAGGATTGGAGCAGAGATGATACATAGAGCAGGAGAGGTCAGTTTTGGGAAGAATTGTTGGTTGGAGTTGAGGTGAGTTGTCATGGTTATGATATGGACCATATTTGTATGCTTGTTGAATGTGCAGAACTTATTGACAGCATATACTACAGTATATCAGGACATGTGCTGACCATGACATACATTAGTGATCCCATGAGTGATATATAATTTCCATTTTTGTGTATTGTAGCATTCTCATGTTCTAGAGGTTCCAACTTCACATTCAGGTCCAATGGAGTGGATATGGGATTACAATCTTGTAGGCTTTCTCTTTCCAATATAGCCTCAATATATTTTGTTTGACTGATAGTGAGGGTGTCTATTTCTCTGTTCCATATGATTTCAATGCTGATCAGTTTATTTGGCTTGCCTAGATCTGTTATTTGGAACAGCCAATCAAGTTACACTTTTAGGTTACTCATAGTCTTCACATTATTGACAAATAGTAGCAGGTCATCAACCCATACCATTATGATCTCTATAGTGTCTCTTTTCTTTTGTAGGTAGACACATGGGTCTGAATGTAATTGTTTGAAGTCCAATTTTATTACCTTGGGATTAAACTTCCTGTTCTATTCACATCTGGACTGCTTTAGTCCATATAATATTTTTATTAGCCAACATAGCCTAGACATGCCATCATTAAAGCCTTCAAGTTGACACATGTATATTTCCTCTTTTAGCTTGTCATTAAGGTACACCCCCTTTACATCCATTTGTTTGATTTCCCAATCCTTGTCTACTACTAGGGCAAGGACAGCTTGGATTGTCTCAAACCATACTACTAGAGAAAATGTTTGATTATACATAATCAACTCATGAGACTTGTGTAAAGGCACTATTCCCAGTTGTTGAGGAAGGTGATAGAGAGAGACTTAGTGGGGCAGGGTTTCCACCCAAGGATTTAGGAGACTAGAATCTATGCTGGATTATATAGAACTAGCTTAAAAAATATATGAGGAGAGCTGGCCTACTTGTAGCTCATATGAGTGGCTATGTGGGGGTGGGAACTACAAGCATCACCAGGGGAGAGGGATGATGTGAGGAGATAAGGTCCATTGATAGGTGAAATGAGTGAGAGGAGATAGAAGCAATGAAAGAAAAATATAAGGGAAATGATAAGAAGGCTATCTCTTGGGAAAATAAGATAAGGCTATGGAAAGATATAGATTAGGTATCATAGGATCCAAAGGGAAGATGTTAAAGCTTAAAATAGCATATGTTATGATCTTTTTCTTTCTTTCTTCTAGCCCCTCTTTTCTTCATTACTACAAACAGACTAAGCTATTCCCATGGGCACACACTCACAATAGTGTGTGCTATTTTAAGCTTTGATCATCTCCTCAGACCTCTCACTACCTAATCAATATCTTTCCATAGCCTTATCATATTTTTCCAATGATAGTATTTCTTATCTTTCACCTTATACTTTTCTCTCATCGTTTCCATCTTCTTTATGGACCTTATCTCCTTACATCATCCCTATTCCCTGATGATGCTCATAGTTCCCACTCCCACATAGCCACCCTCATAGACTATAAGTAGACCGACTCTCCTCCTGTAAACTCCAAGCTAGTTCTACACAATACTAGCTAGATTCTAGTCTCTCCCTTTGATCCTTAAGTGGAAACCCTGCCCCACTAAGTCTTCCTCCTCTGTCACTATCTCTAACGACTGGGAATAGTGCCCCAGTGTTGTGACTTGTAGGAGTGACCTGTCCAACGTACTCAGTCAGTTGACCTACTGTTGAGTGGTCGCTATAGGCTAGGATCTACACTTCAGCATAACAGCATACACCTTCATAGCTATGCACCCAAGGGAATAGTTCAGTAACATGATAGTAGTGAAGGAATGGAAGGCTAAAGGAGAAAATTGTAACATTACCCTCAATCAAGTGGACATTGCCATCAAGCATGTCCATCTAGGCATCAAGATTGGAAGTACTAGAGAAGCACAAGTAATGACAGATAAAGTGGAAATGACAACACTATGAATGATACTAGTAGCAACTCCTGATGAGTCACACTGAGAACATTAAACATTAGCTATGAAACAATAACATCAGCATTGAGAATGCATCAAGAGTGTGCAATACCACTTACCAGAGTCACTATGGTCATCTGACAGACACTCAAACATAGAGAACAAATCCTAGGCTTGGAGCTCAAGGAAAGTACATAGGCAACTCAAGTAGGGCCACAGAGCTCAATGGTGGTGAGATGGATATGTCAGAAGCACTATACAGCAATAGAGACATTCAGGATGAGGTTGAGATGTTGATGATGTACTGTAATGTGTCAATCAAGGGAGAGAGAATGAGTGTGAGTACATGTATGTGATTGATGATGAGTACTACAGAACACAATCAGTACAATGTAGTAAGAGTTGATGACATACCTATGGAACCTCTGGAGCCATCTTTACCACCTGACAAGCCTGTGCAATGAGGAAACAAGCCCCTGAGCATCAAGCTTGAGAGGAAATGGAACTTGCTGGTAGTGATACACATGCACAGAAGGGTATCCAGCCATAATAAGGATGACAAGAACATACTAAAGAAGCCTATAAATGTATCAGAAGGGTGTCAAGAATGTTTAGTGCAAAGTGAGGAGGAATACTTACCTAGGAAGACTCTAGAGGACTCAGTCAAGCCAGGCAGTGCCCACAGCATTAGAGAATATTCTAGAAATGATCAGGATGAGCACATTGACCTGCACAAAAACACTTCATGTATAGTCAAATACTATAGCTATCAAGCCTCTCTCTCTATTAATAACTAGCACATACTATAAGGTTGTCATGACTATGACAACTTGCCTCAACTTCAACCAACAACTCCTCCTAGAACTGATCTTCTCCACTCTACATATCATCTCTGCTCTAACTCCTACTACTTCTCTGACCTAATGTATACAACTCCACTCTGACCTTCTTTATTTAGTAACACCCTTTTCTGTTACTATGTATCTAGTCACTGGTTTGTTGGTGAACAGGCATCATACCTTTCCTCTTTCATTTCAATATGCTTTGTGATCTGTCACACAACATGACAACTTTTATATTGCCCTGCCTTTGCTTCATACATAGTACCTCTGCTCTGTCATATGATACTTTGTAGGATATGTCAGCATACTTTATCATACAGCCTCACACTCCTGCATTTAAGACCTACAAATACTGAAGACTTACTCTTCAGTTCAAATATTGATCCTAAGACATCTCCCACTCTAATTCTAACTCTATTGCACTTCTCCTATCATATCTTCAACACTCTTTACATCCTCTCCACTTTGTTGGACTTGTCATCTAACATTGCATCATACACATCTGACCATGACCTCTGAAATATGAGGAGAAGGAAGTACAAGGGTGTAACACATAAGTTGAAACTGCAGTCCTCACCCCCTTTGATTACCTTTGGCCTATCTCTACTCTGCTCTGCTTTCCTATGTTCTGCCTGACCCACATCAAGTCAGAGTTAGCCTATTAGAGGAACCAGTCTTGACAAAGGTATTCATTATTGAAGTATTACACTTTTGCTATTCTATTGTTGGATTAACAGTCTAGCCTTTCTATTATTATTCATGGCCTAGATCCATCCCAGACAGCTTTGTATGACATAATCATCCAGAATGTTCCATATGATGTTATACAATATCTCTGGACTGTTCTACATGATATCACATTCTAGACTCATAACATCATAGATAGCTATTTTTATCTTCCATTCCATTCCATTCCTATCTTACTTCTAATTACTTCCTAGATATAATTTGATCCTATCCACAGTTCTGGTTTGATCTTATATCATTATCTTCCAATAGTAATAGTCACTCTTATCTCTTAATAGAGTTCGAGCTCCTATTGAACTTTATCCTGTATAGTATATAAGGGAGACCTCTTTTGATGTTCTCCCTCTAAGCAGTTGTTTCATATCCTTGTTTTACAAGGACTATCAATCTATCTGCCTCTCTGTTATCTATTGAGCCTCTGCTCCAGTAACTACTTGTTATCACTCTAAGCTCAAGTCTTATCATCTTTCAACTTCAACCTCTCAAGTGAGTATCTCCCACTTGAGACTCATTTATCTATGCCCATCAGGAGATTGCTGCTCTCATCTTTTTGTATTCTACCTTCCCAATATTTATCCACCAAGTTTCATGTAAGCAGCCCCAGTGGTTCAAGAGATATGAATATTTCTTTGAGCCTTCATATTTGCTATACTATATAATAGTAGTACTTAATTAGTTAGGTTACACTAATCATGTAGCTGACCTAGGGCCTATTAACTAAAGATTCATATCATGTGATTAGAGTGACAAAGAGGTTGTCACATGACCAACAAGTCACCTGAGTGTACAGCTACTCAGGTATATAATTGATCTGAATGTACTAGAACATTTCTAGATCTGTCCTGATAACAAATTAGTTACCTGAATTTCAAATTGGTATCTAGGAACAGGAACAGAAATAGGAACAGGAATAGGTACATCATTCCTATGTAAGCACAGCCTCACAGGCACACCCCTGTACCTTGACATTAATAAATTTCAAAATGTTAAGAGATATTAAACTTTGTTCAGACACAAGGCCCTGAGGAGCAATTTCAAATCTAGGAACAGGCCATGGCATTAAAGGACTACTCTGAAGGCTATGCCTGGCACATCCAGAAGAAGCTATGCCTGTTAAATAAGTATTCATTAATTGTCTGAATCAGGAAAACTTATAATCACACATTGAGACTTATTTAGTTGATTTAGGATCATCACAGCCTCCTGTAAAAAGGTATATAAAGAGAGCTGATTCTGCAGATAAGATAAGATCTTATTGATAATCAAATCTTCGGCCTAGTAAAAATACAATACTACTAAGTAGGAAGTAGGAAGATAAGCTCCCAATCAAGAATTAGACTATCTCCACTACTCCTTTTAGTATATGAGAGTCAAGATAAGATCTCAATAAGCCTCTTTGCCTAGATAAGTGCTTACATGATCACCCTAGGTGAACACAAGGAACTAGTCTAAGTCTTGTGTACATTTAAGATACTATTAGGCAAATCAAGCACTACAGAAGAAAGCCCAAGTCTTACCAAGGATACTCACTAGGTAGAAAGAGACCTTGGATAGTAATCAATCACCTGATAGGTGGCCACTAAGAAGAAAGGCACTGTAACCTAGATAAATATAGTCTAAGAATACCTATCAGCTGAGTGTATATTTCATAGAATCTAGCACTCTACTCAATCAATACAAAGGTTCACCACTAATCATATTGAGTGATCATTGAGTGACCCATTAGACATACACACATACATTCTCACCTCTACCAAGTAGCTTGTTCTCAAGGAATAAGCTTATCAGTTATCAAATGTAGTATTATCTTAAGGATTTTATTACTACTCATCTACAATCAATCACAAGGAGTTACTTATCTCAGATCTTACATAACCTAAGACTCTCCTTCACATAATTCCCACACAGCCACAAGTCTCATGGTTGTTGGGTAATCCATTTTATTAGTTAGCATCAAGTATCACAACTATATAGATTAGGCTTTTGATATACTTTTAGCTACCTAGTCAACCCCTACAAACCTATCAAAGCTAGAAAAAGGCCAACCCTGGTCTAGAAGATAATAATCTGTGACCAGGAAGAACAATCAGGGATCCATTTTACTAAGTTGTAACTCATTTGATACTTGCTATTGAGTAATCTGGTGAAAGTTTGTTGTCAACTACCAGTTCATAGTAAGCAATAGACCTAGAGGAAAGAATTGAGGAATCCCTAGCTTTCTATTCATTCTTTCCTAAAGAAATGACAACATTGTCAAAATGAACATACTATGTTAAGATAAAGTTCCAGGAGACCTAGAAGGCAAGCAAGAGGCAATGGGCAATATCAAGGGCTATTTAGACTACAATAATGATGGCAATGGTAGAGGATATGATGGGAGACAATGTTGAAATTATGGCACAATGAGTGGCACACATCACAACTCAAAATGACTTAGAATAAATATATTAGCTATCAAGAAAACAAATTAGCATAGACTGTTGAACATGCACCTTGTAGTAGCACTTTGACATATAGAGAACATTACTTAATGTAGTAGGTAGTTATCACACCACATGTATAAGTAATTCCAACTCAGCTTGTCTGAGTTTGAATACTTCTTGTTCTTATTCTACCATCATCTTTAGTGTAAGCTCAAACTGTTCTAGTAAGTCAACTGTTTCTCTACATGTGGCAATTATGTTGCTTAACATGGACTGTGCAATTGCACAACAGTACATGTACCTGGGCCATCCAAACCATTTACCATACATCCCAATTGATCTACAAGGCACCCTAACCCACTATGTTGATATGGACAACTGAAATTGCAACCAAGAAGTGTCAGCTACCCCAGGAAGACCTACTAGGTCACATGGACATGTCAAGGCCATATTAGGCAAATTAGCTGCAACCACATATATTGTACAGTATATGAAGTGGAGAAGGTGCAGGAGTGATTCTGAGGCGTGATATATGAGCATGACAGTGTTAGAGTCAATCAAGGATGATAGTGTGTATTGTATCAAGGCTGGGTCACAACTTACCAAATAGGGCAACTGTTACGCTAAAGTGTAGACTCTAGCTATAGCAACCACTCAACAGTAGGTTGACCGACTGAGTATGTTGAGTAGACTGCTCCTAAGAAGTCACAATGCTAGGGCACTATTCCCAGTCATTTGAGATGTTGACGAAGGAGGGAGACTTAGTGGGGCAGGGTTCCCACTTAAGGATCAAGGTGAGACTAGAGTCTAGCTGGTATTGTGTAGAACTAGCTTGGGGTTTACATGAAGAAAGTCGGCCTACTTATAGTCTATGAAGGTGGCTATGTGAGAGTGGGAACTACGAGTATCATCAAGGAATAGGGATGATACAAGGAGATAAGGTCTGAAAAGAAGATGGCAACAGTGAGAGAAAAGTATAAGACAAAAGATAAGGAATACTACCGATGGGAGAATAAGGTAAGGCTATGGAAAGGTATTGATTAGATAGCGAGGGGTCCAAGGAGTTGATCAAAGTTTGAAATAACGCATGCTATTGTAAGTGTGCGCCCATGGGAATAGTTTGGTCTATTTATAGTAACGGAGAAAAGAGGGGCTAGAAAGAAAGAAAAAGAAAAGATTGTAACAGCAACCACACCAGTGCAGTGCAACACAGCATGATACATTCATTTGTACAGGACCATGATCACATGTTCAGCAAGCATTTATTGGATATACATGTACTTTCATTTACTGTCTTTCCTTTTATTTGACAAACCTTCTAACATTACTAACCTCTTTGTGTTTGAGGGGGAGTGTTGGAAATATTAGATTACCCACACATGTGCTTATATAAGCAATTAGTTACATTGTACCAGCTTTTACCATAGTCTATTTTGTGACTTACTAGTGCTAAGTATTCTACAGAAATGATTCTCACTTTTTTATTTATTTTGTTTTCATATGGCAATATTACTGTTGAATGATATCAATCATTACACATGCCCAATGAGCATAGTGCACACATTGGCTGGATTACAATGTGTGAAATATATGTGACTAACAAACACAAATAGATGTCAAGCAAGGTTTTTGCTGACACAAGACAGTATTCACAAGTGAGTGTTGTAAAATGAAAATTTTCAATAGGAGTTACTTCCTTTGTTACACATCATGGAACAATTCATCAGTCAGGTATATGATGCATGACAGACAAATTGATCAATTTAGTACAGTATTTCACTGATGTCTCCTGGAATGCTTCTGTCCTTGTATGTCATCACTATCATGGACATTAGTCTACTTGCTCCATTATATGTCCTCCTCCCACATTCACCATACTAGGGTTACATTATCTAGCTTCATTTCTCTGCTTGATGTTGGAATATATGATATCAAACAGTGTGGACATACAGCCGCTGTATTACATAAGCATAGAGTGTACTTAGAACCCTCAGTAGTGTAGCTATTTCTCTTTAGTGACTACTACCATTTCTACAGGTTATGAGCCCTGTATACACTCAATAGATCACTCACCCATTTCAACATGCCTTACTCAACACAACATGGCAGGAAGAAACTTCTGCACCAGACCTGTCAGCAGATGGAATCAACTGGACAGAGTGCTGCAAAGCCCTACTCCGTGCTGGGGATGTACTAGACCTAGTGGGAATACTTGATGGCATGAGAATGAAGCCGGACGACCCATGGTTCGAGAACCCATGGTGTACAGCTGTGTGGCTGCGCGATGACACGGAAACGCAGTACATACTCGTCAAGACTACCCCACCACTCATCCATAACCAGTTCACCTTGAGGACGGCCCACGGAGTGTTCACGCAGCTGGAAGAACTCTTCCAGGAGTCGCGGGAGCCGAGGGAGGTAGAGACGACAGTCCATGAGGTCACGCACACCAAGAAAATGTTCAATGGCACTTGTCGGAAGTGCGGCGAAGTCGGACACAAGGCGCGCGAGTTCACGAGGGTCGAGCAGCAGTCCGGAGGTCCATCAGTCGAGATGAAAGGCAGCGGGAGGAGGAGCGAGCAAAAACGCAGCACGGATGGGCCCCCAAGAGTCGAAATGAGGAGCGGGATGGGCCAGGACAGTGACGGCGAGGGCACAGACATCCAGCGCACGTCAGTCAAAGCCCAGGAACCTCCCATGACACGTCAGCAGGCGGACAACACAGCCGCTGACGATGCGAGCCCGAACGCGACATGCGCAGGGCCGACGAGGCCAGAGGGCGTGTTGCACGACCTACCCAACGAGTCGGAGAGACCGCACACAGATAGGACGTCGAGGGACCGGATGTCACAAGGAGAGTGCCGAGGGGTGGCCAGTAGCCACGAGAAAGCGGTGGGTGACGACATCGAGGGTGAGGAGGTCGGCGAGCAAGTTCAGGCAGTCGACACCCAAGTCGACGAGGTCGGCGCAACCGACGACGAGAGTGCAACGGCGGTCGGAGAGGGCGACGAGGTTGAGGTGAGAGGGAGCAAGACTGGACCATACAGTCTAGGCGCAGAAGACACGGACGAGGCAGCTGCCAGCGAGGTACCCATCGCCGCGTACAGCCGAGGAAATGGTGGCGACGAGGACGTCGACCACACGTGCGGAACGCTGGAGGAGACCTGCGACAGGACCACATCAGTCAAGATTGAAGCAGCCGACGACATACCAAGTGAACAGGGGAGCGCAGAGACTCGCAGAACGAATGACGCGGCAAGCGCAGCTCGACCGCAACTCTCAGACGCAATGAAATGCGTCAGCGCGTCGCTCGAGGGGGAGCGAGCAGGTCACGGACCGACCGACAGCGCTGACGACGGACAGTCGCAGGACGCCGCAGACGATTCTAGCGACGTTGTACATGATCCCGGATGGCGCATAGGGCAACCGTTAACCC
>JBBPLB010000073.1:10344-21837 GCA_038089595.1 Bothia castanella
TGCGGGAACGGTACCGTCTGACTCGAGGTGAGCGACTGGCGGAGACTGGGTATCACTTGGAAGGAACGAAGAGGAACACCGCGGGTTCCATGTTGTGCATCGCTAGGGAATAAGTGAACATTTATATCTTCAGCCAAGTAAACTTCCGTGCCTATTTGCGTCGCACTGAGGCCGGGGCAGATGGTCGAACGGAACAAGGAATAATTTGACTTGAGGGCGATACCGTTACGCATCTTCATTGGCGACCATAATCACCTATTCGCACGACATGTTGAACCCAATGACAAGGGACCTAATTTATATCAGAATATGTGGTTACAAGCGAAGGATATAAATAGAACCGTAGGAAAAAAAATTAATCTGCACTTGAGCCGATGATGAGACCACGTTTTGGCTGTCGTGTTGAACCGTCGATGTACGAAGGGCAAAGACGGGGTAACATCTCTGCCATTGACCGTACTTCTTGCACGTTCGTATCGGAGACGGCCTCAACTGTCCTGAGTGCTCTCCACACGTCTAGGGTCAGGGGTGGGACTGGAGACGGAGTCTCCAATCACGTGAATACAGTATCGCTGAGTGTGCATGTGAAGAAATGTGTCTGAGAGTCACATGCATCAGTTATGGCCAAGAAGGATACATTAAAAAGAGAAAAAAAAAACATATTCGCAGGGTGCATCCGCAGGTGTGGGGAATGCAAACTCGCTGCGTGATTCTCCAACGACGTGGAGCACATGGCCAGTACTATAATGAGTCACAAACCAGTGAAGCGCCGTTGGAGACCTCCAGGGTTGATAACGATTACAAGTTCCCTGAGTGACTTTCGTTCCGGACGGTTTCCGAAAGTCTGATGGAGCAGAGGGTGAGATTGGGCGCACCAGCAAAGGGAAGAAACACTTCGGACCGAATATGACCACATTCCTTTTGTCCCTTGGAATACATTACGTCTAGGACTCATCAGTCGGCTCCGAGCATGGACCCAGAGTATATCTGAGCAGCGTTATGAAAAAGCATTCCCCGCTAGTGAAGGTAACGGGGGTAAACTGGGAGAACATAGAGCGTAGTTGCGCAGCGATCGCAGTACTAGCGGGGACTTGAGTAGTTTTGATGTAGTTGATTGCGGAAGTCCGATTTCCAACGTGGGAACATTGATCATGGTCCTCCACGGCGAAGCGCCATAGACATATGTCCACTCAAATGGTGAGTACCCAAGCGAAACCTTTTGCAGACATGATCTGGCACACCCGAACCCGACGAAAACCATCAGGTTTTCCTCGCCGGCCCTTATTTTTTACTGGATGAGATATGTATCCAATTTGTTGGATTTTTGTGAGAACTTGACAGATCACGATGAGCCTGATTGGAGAGTTTTCAGCTTAAGAAGGATAAGGCGTTCTAGCATCACTTACAATAATCATGTATGACAGCGGTGACAGCAACAACTACATTGGTCACTAAACTATGTCATTAGACAGAGAGACGAGGTACCGGCTCAGCGGGTAAGTAATCGTTCATCTGCAGAAGCTCCAATGTGGACAGCAAGTTGGCGGACATCACATCACACAGCAGTATCTGACTCTGAGATGAGTGAAATTCGAAGAGTCTGGTGGCTGTTCAGCCCCGAACCCCGTGCAGTTGTATCTTGTTTCCGGCATATCAACTATTTGCTCCAAGACTCGTTTGAAACAAAAGCATAACGTACGACGTATGCGACGTGAGGCAATTAAAGACGGAAGCATTAGGAAGGCATTTTCATTGATGCGCAGAGAACAAGTTCATGTTGAACACAGCACGCGTGTTTACCGTTCTAGTGAAGAGTGATTTTCATTCCGGTTTATGATCATATAGCCGATCTGCGTGGACAAGGTTCAGTGATATAGTACCACCGGAGGATCATGACCCTGTCCTCCGATCATTTCGAGGCGCTACGATGGATCAAAAAATGTTGGGGGGATAAGTAACACGTATTTAAACTTGTTTATGCTTACCAATGTTCCTTCTACGCCTGCCATTGAACGGATAACCCCTCAGCGATTCACGTTCATCTACTCACACATTGGGGGATACTCAGATGACGTGAATTAGGGCCTCGCTTCCAATACCCTTCATCTACGGTCACCTCTGGTTAGCCGGGGCGCGGCAGAACTGATGTGGATCTCACGGTGGCTTCTTCTAACGATGATCTGAATGTGATCATCAAGAAGCAGGGATGGGCGTTAGAGCGAGCTAACCTTCATTCGTGAAGCGAGTTGTCAACCGTGGACGCCGGTGAACTTGTCAGACTCATTTGAGCCCGATGGTCAGGTAGACAATAGAACCAGGGGAACATTGTTTTGTGAGCCGAGCGAACCTAAGCAGACTGACGCGACTGTTTCAGGAACCGTTGTTTCGCAAAGGCCCAGCTCGGGATGATGATATCAAGGAAAACGGCCTCACGCCAAGACCTGCGATAGTACATCGCGTCTCACTGATGGTGCTTAGGTCGGAGCTCTATGCCCAACCAGTTGTTCTACTTCTGTATATCTTGCTCGCCGTGATGCCATAAGGGTAGCACTTGCTCAGCGTCGGGTGGCCTAGAATTGTTATATTATGGGTCGAGCTTTGGACGAGGAAGGAATACCATACATGCATGCAAAGGAGGGAAGGGATTAACAGCCACAGAGAGGACCGAATTCAGAATCGCAGGTGGGTTCTATAAGGGCATGAAACGCGAATCATGCACTGCCAGCTATATGCTCCCGGAATAAACTCACCTGCCAAGTACAGGTTCCCAGGATCACCAGTCATAGTCACAGCTCCGTACGAACCTGTGTGGGGTAAGGTATGACCATGAACGGGAGGGGTTGTTTGAGTGTACTGTTCCGCTCTCAACATAAAGCATATGCACAGGTTTTCAGTGAACATCAAGTTGCGCTCAGAAACACCAACACGGGGAGTTCAGCAGCGAAGTGGCAGTGGATTAAAAAGGACGGTTCGGCGAAGAAACGTGCAGTAGCGATCTGATAGGCATGGTCATGCATTCGAAAGTCGAACGGCTGGAGGTGGTGGGGTGAATGAGGATGTAGAGGGCAAACCGACAGTTGGAGACTGCCATTGAGGGAATGCTCGGGATGGCGAAGAGCATCAGACGGATTTGTCGCTTGCTGAGTATGGACTGTACTCATTGCCAACATTCTTCGAAATGGTGATGTCGAGGAGCAACAAAGACACCCGCGCGTGCTTGTGGAGACTCGTGATGGCAAACCTTGACGGAGTTTGAACAACGAACTCCATCAGGCTTTCCTGGTGAACTTACTCCCAGGTTTCAACGAAAAGAGATGGTGAAAATGCAATATTATATGAAAAGAAGCTGTGATATTGATGACGTATAGGACTGCTCGTGTCGCTGATTAGCTATTGTACCCTCTCTAGAACGCGAGCCGTATCAATGAACACAGGCCAAAATCGATAGTAAAAGGGAAATCAACAAGCCCATGCCATTCGACTGTACAGATGAATCTGACGGCATCAGCCCAAGACCCAACACCGATCATTTCGCGCATGCGTGAAATAAATACACAAGTCGCCAATCAAACATCGGCGTCCGACACGCAGCACTGTAGTTTAGTGAACTTTATCGTCACCGCTTCACAGAGTGGTGTTTTGATTGAGACAAGACACCGAATCCTGTATCGATCCCAGCCACGGAGGCCACTGTCATAGAGCTCTCGGATGTCGATAATGAACCGAGGTTCCGTGGGGCATACAGCAATATAACGAGGCATGCTTCGGAAGACTCGGAGTATAGATGTCATTGACAAGTATGAACGCTAGCGACCATACGGCTTGTATAGTCAGTCGGAAAAGTTCCAGAGTAGACTGCACATCGGAGGACACGGCATCTGCGAGAGAAAGTTGTTTGACTACGGAACAACAGGGATGAGGTATTCCATAACTTGGCCTCGGAGATTCATCGTTTACCTCGTGCACCGACCATCTCCTTACGATCCATCAGCTTGCATGCAAGAGTTGCGCGATGCTAGATGGCAGTGGAGGGTGATTGACGGACTTGGGAGGCGCAGATTGTTTTCCTGGCACTCAGAGAACAAAGTCTCTATGTATACAGCGTATCCTGCAATAGCCTACTACATAATTGGTAGCAAACATAATTAAAGAATGACGAGACTTTGCAGTGCTCGCGCCGGTGACACTGAACGCTACGGTACCTCACGTAAGGGGGAGCTGCGGAGATGAACAGACACGACCGTTGCTTCTATCAACGGTGATCCGAGCAGTGATCTGTCGGTGAATCAGACGGCGCAGTTGGCGTTCGGAATCTCTGACAATAGAAAGAGTTGTCGTAACCTGAGAATGTCAATGCTGCGGCGCCCAGAGTTACGTCTGAATAGTTGCTTGGACTAGATGGAACAGTCTGGGTTGGCAAGTGCGAGGTGGATGGCAGTGCGTACGAAAGTTTACCATGTAAGGGCCCTGGCACATTGTGGCTGTACAGTAGCAACGTCTGCACTCCGGACTCGCAATGTCCGGGTTACGACAGTTACTTCCCGCCTCATCGCTGTCTGTCATCGTACCGGAGTACTGAGTCCCGGGTGTTCATCGTACCTCAGCTGATTCATTTGGGTGCATTACTGAGCAGGACCGCCGCTCGATTCCTCTCCGTCGTGCAAGTACCTTTTTTTTCTTCCGGTACGATCAAAGCGAACCGCTGACTCGGAAGTGCCTGCACCGTGATTGCATTCATCGAGTCTGGAATCTTGCTGACTCCCTTGTACTTCGCACCATCGACTCAAGTTGTCCCCTGGAGATGGTGTGATCGATTATTCACAGTCTTCGCGGTAGTGATGAGCACTGGGGAGAGACGGAGTGATCGGTAAGGGCCTGGCAGACAGTCTGTCTCCCTTGTTCAGAACCCAACAAGAAAGGGGCAACTCTGTGACTTGACCTTGGATGATACCTGAAACTTGATCGACATTTGAGTCTGCCTACAAGTAGCTACAACGTAAAATCAGCATCAAAGACTTTTCTCGCGCCAAATCGTCTTTGGAAATCTCCTCGCATGCTGCAATAACCGCCGACTCGGCCTTGGACCTCCCTCGCATATAAAATCGTAGACGAAGTAGGACATAAATTATTGTCAATGCAAGAAGTAAAATCAATGCGCAGTATGCCTCGGATCACGATCGTCCAAGGATTTATGTCGATAATCTGATGGATAACAAACCAAGGCGCGTGGGTATAAATGCGATGCAAAATGGATAAGGGTAGCGCAAAAAATGAGGAGGGTGAATGTTGCTTTTGGCGGAGTGAGGCAAGCGTAGAAGGTGAATGGACGAGAGACCACTCCCGAGTGTCCTTCGTTCACTTCACATCCACTTCCTCACCCAAACGTCGGCGTCCGTAACCCCGACGGTTGTGGTACGAACATCCTCGGTCCCATCCCGCCTCCATCCCCCTGCGGCATAAACTGCGGTGGCGAGTTCGCCAGCATATACACCGGCCGCGGTAGTTGCGCTTCAGGTGGCCCGCCCGGCTGAGGTAACCCAGACGGGTAGACGAACAACGGCTGGGCAACGTACGCAGGCGCCAACACCTGCGCCTGGCTCCCATGACTGTCTGTCGACGGCGGTCCTTCATGGGTTGGCGAGCGCGAGCTCGATCCACCCCCGCCTCCGACTTGCACCGGCTGGGTAAACAACAAGTTGGCACTCGACCCGAGTATAAACGGGGCGGGTACGACAGGGTGAGGAAGTCCCGGCGCGCCAGAGGGAGGGGACGGCTGCGGGGGGAGTAACCCCGTCGTCGAAGGCCCTGCGAACAGGTCGATATGTTTCGGGCGCGACGTGTACCACGACGAGCCCTTGTTCTTGTGGATCGGTCGACTGTACCGCCGCGTCGTCGCCTCGCCTGGTATGTAGATGCTCGAGACCCCAGAGGAGGCGATCCATGGGAGACGGTTGAGGTCTCGAACGAACTTGCCTGCGCGCTCGATCTGAGAACGGACGGATTCGGCGGGAGGTGGACGGATCGGCGAGTCCATCTTCATAAAGTCGGCCGAGGGGCGGGGTTCGGCGAGGATGGGTGAGGAAACGCGGATAGAGGCGTCGGCGAGGATAGGCGTGGACATGGCGTTAGGGAGGTCGCCTCCCCGCTCGAAAGGTGGTCGACTCGAGGTAGAGGTATTGTCTGAGCGCGAGTGGGCACGTGGCGGATGAAACGAGGGATGGAGACTGTGTTCGAACTCGTGCTCGCGTACGGCAGAGAGCATCAGTCGTTCTCTTCGCCCGTCGGCGATGCTGGCATCGCTGTCTCCGGGGTTAGTATGTCGAGGGTGCGGCGATACGGACGAAGCACGTGGGGGAGTCTCGAGCCGCTCTACTGTCGGAATGTCATCCGAGCCCGATGTTGCGATGCCAGGCATAGGAGGACCCGTGTAACGATGCAACGTCGTCCGGCCCGTTTCGATCGTACTCGCCGCGGTCCCATTTGTCCCCTGTCTCTCCGGCTTTCCATGGTCCCTCAACCGGCTCTTGGACATGACTTTGGGAAGCCTTCGTAAACCGTTGACGAAACCCCCCACAAAATTATTCTTCCTTTCGCTCTTTCCATTCGTAGCGACCGGCATCACCTCACTAAATCCGTACCCATGCCCTGGATAAACGCACTCGTCGCGATCGTCGACGCTGACAGTCATGTACTCTGCGTCAAGTTCCGATTCCGTGATCGTCGGCGCGGACTTGCGTAGGACGGGCGTGGGGGTGCGTGTCTGTTGGAACCCAGCCGGTGGGGCATACCGTGGCGTTTGTGGAGTGTGCGTATGGGTCGAAGGGAATTGGGATTGGGAGGTGGATATCCAGGTGACGTCTCGTACGCGGGGTTGGTTTTGACCGCTGTGACGGGAATAGCGGTCCCTGGGGATGGGTTCTGCGAGAAAATCTCGTCCGCCGCTATGTGGGCGGGTGAAGCTTGTGTCGATGCGGATGGAGCCAATGTCGGGGTAGTCTGCCATGGATGCGTGTGGGGTAAACGTCACGGGATGTAAGGGGGTTGTGTGCTAGAAACAGGTGACGAAGGTGAGATGGAGTTGCAAAGGGAGGAAAAAAAGTCGGTGTTGGCAAGACGGCGCAGCAGGCGCAAACAGGATGGAACGGGCAATGACTGCTGCCTTACAGCGCGAAATGGAATGAAGCCAACACGAGGCAGCACTGGAAAGGGGCCAATTACGGTCATCGCGTGCCCGGCACGCGACTGAACACGCACAGTCGAACGCGGCAAACCGACGATTTCTTTTGCATAGACCACGCGAATACGGCGATGGGTCGGGACGAGCGATATTGACTGATAGACTCCGAGGCAAAAGTGAAACGAGGATATAGGCGGTGTGTGCTGCAGGGCGACTCGGAGCAGATGATAGACTCGGTCACATCACCGAGATCACTAATGCCATGCCACGTTGTCTGGAGCTGGTGCGAGTACAATGACTCACGAGGCTATGGTGGGGGCCACCAACAACTTGCCATCATGGATCAACGAGAAATAGCCGTGAGCGGGAGTTGGCAAGAACTTGAGAACCATGAACGCCAAACCAAGATGCTCTGAAAAGTCTAAGTCCAAGAAGTTGATTTATGAAGACCGGCGTACTCACGATCCTTTCGGGATTGGCTAAGGTGGAGGGCGGTGTGACACAGCACTGCAATTTGCCTCTTGCCTACTATTGCTACCCGCGAAGCCCGAGAGGTAGTGCCCACTGAAACATACAAGACGTGGACCCTTTCCAATGTCCGCAACGAAAAAAACTCGACGCTAAAACGACTGAGGTTTAGAGCAGGGAGGGTAAAGTTCGAATTTTCAACTTGTCAGCAGAACATTGGGAAAGACGTTGCCTGGTCACTTTTCAAGTTACGTTGACGGTTAAAGTTCATGTTTTACTGTTCACGACGACGACCATCTCCAACGACCATTGCAACAGAGGCACGACCTCGGTTGGCAATCACTGTGTCTCGGCTACGACAAGAGACCGGACCAGCGTTCGACTCCACCTTACGAGGCCGGGTTCATGCAACAACCCACCAATCAGATCGACAACATCATCAATCCAGTCAGCACGTTTTGCACATCCACTCGCATCCCCTATTGGGACACCTTCACGAAGGTTCCTGGTCGCACCCGTCAATGGCACATCCACCCGGGACCCTTTTTCATAACAACATTGTATACTCGTTTAATGCTTTGTCATGTCTCCTCATCCAACAGCGCAGTTGTACATTGGCATGACGATATGCCAACGAAAGGACCATCGCATTAGCATCGGTATTGTCTCTCTCCCGGTCCTGCCAAAGTTGGGACTACGCACATTGCTTTAGGTGAGTGCCATAAAGAAATCACGTTGGACTGACGCAATATAAAGACGCACTCACATTGCGATGTCTTGGCCATCAATCTCGAACAACCTCGAACAAAGTCAAAACCAACTCGCTCGACTTCACTCGCCGATTTGAACACGAATATGAACATGTATCCCATACAAGATCCTCAAGATTCTTCGTCTTCCACACCCAGCCCACCTTTACAGCGAGGCAAAGCTTGCCTCTCGTGTCGGTACGCACTTACTCTAGCTCTTACATTTCCTTGCTCGCTCATACGCATAACCCCATTAGTCGCAGAAAGATGGTGAGTGGGGGATTACCCCATCAACGAAATAACCTATCGATCACCCCTGACTCGCTCGTCAGAAATGTGACGGAGGCAGACCCGTCTGTACGCCCTGTCTCCGGGGCGAACGGGTCGAAGACTGTGAATACACTGATGGTCCACATCGTCCGCGAACGCTGACGCTAGAAGAGGATATTGCACGACTCCGAGCACGAGTGCAAGAATTAGAAAATCCCGAGGGATCGGCACCTTCGGTTGAACTGTACACTCCGTATGCTACTGGTGCCGGTGCCGGAAGTAGTAGTGCAATGGGCTCGTCAGCCCAGGCACGTATACAGGCACCGTCTCCAGCGTCTTATCGCCCTGCTGGGATGAGGCAAGGTCCGGTCCATGGACCTCCGGGTGGTGCGTATATTGTCACGCCCCTATTCATTTTGTGCCCTAACATGACTATGACAGGTGGCGTTACTGAGCCTCGCCGAGGTGATTACGAGGCTGACGTGCGATTGCACGCCAGACGCGCGTGCGTGTTCTCTTTTCATTTATACCATCGGACAAAGCGCGCTGATTAATGTGTGCCCTATATGATAGGCTATCCGTCATTGCGCCTTACACAGCAGAACTCGGCTTCTTCCTCAACCTCGACCGTCTTCGTGTGCAAGGTTCTCACATCTTGCCCGCATTACAAAGCGCACTCACGCTTTGGTCCGTGCACATCGCATCCACAGCCGAGTCGGACCACGCGTCCGCTCACGAAACGGGACTCGGCTCCACCCTCCTCTTGCAGACGCAGACCCAGTTTGCCTCGGCCCTGAGCACCGTCGACGCCGAACCCGACCCTGCCATCTTTCTGCACGTGATCCAGACAGGGGTGCTGTTGGCGTACTACATGCAGCGGATCGGACAGGCTGTTGGGGCGAGGTACTACGCGAGTGGAACGTGGGCGCTGGTGATGACCATGAGGTTGTATCGGGGGCCACGTAGGGAAGGGGCACGATGGTCGCCCGAGCACACTGACGCACACATGCGCGTGTTTGCGTTTGCGGGGAGTGCGGGGTTGGCACCGGCGTTGGATGGGATCGAGGCCGAGGAACGGGTACGCGCGTTCTGGGCGGTGTACACGCTCGATCGGTGGTTCAGCGCGGCGTGTGAAGGGCCGTGTCGATCCCTCGCGATGGACGGGAGTGCGGGGAATGCGATGACTGTGCCGTGGCCGAGCGATGGGGAGATGGAGAGTGGGGTGGGTGACTTCTTTCACTCCTTGATTCGCCTCGCATGCTGATATGCCATCTTATCTCGCAGGCGAGGTCGAACGTGGTCCAACACTTGCTCAACGACCCGAGTCACGACTTTGCGCGGGACGGCGCATTGGCGATGCATGCCAAGGCATCCGTGTTGCTCGGCGAGGCGATGGGGATCGCTGCGTCGTTTGCAGCTGGTATGTCCACTATCCTCTTATCTAATCTTATCTTCTTTCTGATTGCTCGCCGTATGCAGATCACACGGTCAGTCAATCGTCCGCGTTTAGAGCGCGTTTCGGAACGTTGGACGTGCTCCTTCAACGTTGTTTGGGTGCGGCGATGACGATGGCGGCTACCTCGCAGGGGTACCCCTCACGGACACAGGAACAAGCCCATGCGCTCGTGTCAGTCCACATCATCGCGCTCGCACACGTCACCCTCCATCGGCCATTCGTATCGACGTACGCGCCGTCTCGACGACGATGTGTAGAGGGTACGTTGGGTGTCGTTCGGGTGTTGGACCAGCTTGGCGAGGTGGGTCCCGGGACGGGGGGTATAAGCCCAATATACCCGGTAGGCTCTGTTCTCTCTTCTTGTATATTACAAGTGGATTGACTTTTTCATTGTTGATAGATTGTCTGGACGGCGCTGTGCCTCGCGTTGCACGACGAACTCGCTCGTCTCCGTGCACGGCCAGACGCAGAGCCGGCGGCGCGTCGAGCGGAGATGGTGGGCGCGATCCGAAAATTGGTCGGCATTTTGAGCGCGCTGTCCCAGCGTTGCCCCAGTCGATGTACGTTTTCCTTTGCCTAGTCTCGTGCATCAACGACAACGCTCACTTTCGATCGTGATCTAGTCTTCGCAGCCAACATCGAAGCTTTGTTGCCTGTGCTCGAATCGATCGCAGCTTGATTATATATATCCGGGCAGTTTTCTTTTGTTTCATAGTAGCATACGACACTGGGACTAAACTTTGGCTGGATATATCACATAATATACTCTAGATCAGCTAATCTTATTTACTGCCATCTCCCTCAAATACACGTATCTGGATCCAACATTGCAAAGGGTGACGTTGCCTGGGGTGCTAGGAGTGTTCTACGACGTCAGTGAGACATCCCATCATCAAGACGAACGTGATTTACAGGACGGAGAAAGGGAGGGCTTGCGAAGCTCGTGCAGGTTGACCTTGGCGCCATCGCTCGTCTTGATGGTGATCCCGTTCAAGGAAGGGACAAACGTTGTCGCGCTCGAGTTGAGCCCCGGCCCTTTGCTCGCGCCCGTGCCCGAGGACGACACTGGGCCGTTCCCGGCAGCGGCGGCACCGGTCCCGGAGGGGACGATATGGGGAGAGAGGACGACAGAGCGCTCGAGGCTGTCTTCGACGTGGAGAGTGTGTACGTACGGGACGAGCTCTTTCCACGAATCTTCGTCGATGAGGACGGGGGTGGTGTCAATCGTGCCGTCTTCGCGGTAGAAGTTGGCGGTGGTGATGTGGATGGGGTCAATCAGGGAGAGCGAGGTTTTGATCAGCGAGATCACGGTCTGTGGGTGGGGGCATTGAGCGGGGTACGAGAATGACATGATAGGGATCATACGCGAAGGG
>JBBPLB010000074.1:0-25697 GCA_038089595.1 Bothia castanella
CTCAGGGAACCTTCTCCCCCAATAGTCCCCCAAACTCTTCCTATTCCCCCCAGGTGCCCCTCAACCTCACCCCTATCCACTACTTTGAACTTGCCTACCACTATAACATCAGCACCCTCCTCCCAAACCCCGAAGCGATCTTCTCGCCAGAAAACTACTATAGTAGGACCTTATGGTCTACCCTCATCAGCAATAGGGAAGAATCAACAGAAAGCAGGCGACGTACCCATAGAAACTGCCACTCCACCGCCACCCACCCCAACTTCGATTCTATCCAGCACATCCACCCCCCCAGACGAACAAGAAGCATATTTCACGCAGGTTCCGGAAGGAACTGTCCTCTAATGTGTCGTCGGAGTCACCATCCATAGATCAGAACAACCACTGCCCCCATCCACATCCAGCTGACCCTCTTGTTGCTTCAAATGTGGAAGTACTGACCATTGGAAACGTGATTGTCCCCAATATATTTGCTCTTATTGTTCCACCACCGCTCCAGGTCATTACCAACATGAATGTGTCCATACCCCTTGTACTTGTCCACGCACTCCAGCCCACTCCACCTATGGTTGCCCTTCTTGGGATGATGGATTACTCAAGGATGAATTCTTTGTAGATGACGAAGCTGAAGGAAATATGACCGGGTCTCCTTACAGAGGGTATAGAGAGTTGTAAGTCAAGTGAGGTTCACTTGAAGCTAACACCGGAGTAATGTTACAATCTTTTTCTTGTCCTTTGTCTAGCCCCTCTTTTCTTCATTATTACAAACAGACCGAGTTATTCCCATGGGCACACACTTACAATAGCGTGCACTACTTCAAACTTTAATCAACTCCTCAGATCCCTCACTACCTATTCAATATCTTTTCATAGTCTTACCATATTTTCCCATCGGTAGCATTCCTTATCTTTTACCTTATACTTTTCTCTCATCATTGCCATCTTCTATTCGGACCTTATCTCCTTGTATCATCCCTCTTCCTTGATGATACTCGTAGTTCCCATTCCCACATAGCCACCTCCATGGACTATAAGTAGGCTGACTCCCTTCATGTAAACTCCAAGCTAGTTCTACGCAATACCAGCTAGATTCTAGTCTCATCTCAATCCTTAAGTGAGAACCCTGCCCCACTAAGTCTCTCTCCTTCGTCACCATCTCAGATGACTGGGAATAGTGCCCCAGTGTTGTGACTTCTTAGGAGTAGTCAACCCAATGTACTCAGTCAGTCGACCTACTCTTGAGTGGTCGCTATAGCTAGAGTCTACGCTTTAGCGTAACAGAACCTAGAGAGGTGTTTGAACTACAGGTTGAAGTCTTGTAGAAAGAGGAGCCATCTGGCCTGATGTCTAGACAGCTTTCTGGGTTCTCAGAAATAGGTTAGGTTCTTATGATCAGTGAGTATAGTCCCTAGATGTTCCATTCCTGAGAGGTATTGCTGCCAGACATGTAGTGCTTGGATGACAGTAAGGAGTTCTCTATCATAAATGTCATAGTTTTGTTCTGCAGATCCAAAGGTCTAAGAGAGGTATGCATAGGGATAAAGGGCTCCTGTGGTACCTGTTTGCATTAGAACTCCTCCTGAGGCAAGAAGAGAGGCATCTGTCATGACAAAGAATAGTTTTGAGGTGTCTAGCATCTGTAGGACTAGTGTAAAAAGAAAAGAGTTTTGAAGAGTCTCAAAGGATTTTTGATGAGGTGACGACCAGATCTAGGTTGAAGTTTTCTTAGTGAGGTCAAGTAGTGGATGAGCAAGATCAGAGAAGGAGGGAATAAATCTTCAGTAGAAGTTGCAGAAGCCTAGGAATGAGCAAACTCTCTTAACTAAGGAGAGAGGTTTTCATTCTACAATTACTTTTAGTTTGATAGGGTCCATAGCAATCTTGCCAGGTCTGATGATCATTTCTAAGTATTCAACTCCAGTTGTGTTGAATAGACCTTTAGAGAGTTTGAGGCACAACTTCTCTTTTCTAAACTGTTGCAATACCCTCTTGGTGCATTCCTGGTGTTCCTTATAGTCCTCAGAATAAATTAGGACATCATCCATATAGATAATGAGCCATCCTTCAGTGATGAAGTCTTTGAAGGCATCATTCATATATGCCTGGAACATGAAAGGGGAATTACACTGTCTGAAGAACATGACAGTTGGTTCATATAGTCTGAAAGGGGTAATAAAAGCAGCTTTCCACTGGTCCTCTGGTTTGATGTGAATGTTATTGTATTCCCATCAGATGTTGAACTTGGTGAAGTACTTGCCTCTCTTTAATTTGTCAATGAGGTCGGAAATCAGGGGAAGGGGATAAACATTCTTAATTGTTGTTTCATTGATGTATTGATAATCTTGGCAAGGGTGAAGAGATCTATCCTTCTTAGATACAAAGAAGAAAGGAGCTTGGAGAGATTTGGATGGGACTATTTTGCCAGTGTGAAGATATTCATCAATGAAGGCTCTACAGGCTTCCATTTCTTTAGGATTCAGGGGGTAAGTCTTTCCAACCTTTGGAACAAAATCTGCTTTTAGCTTGATGGTGTAATCAAAGGTTCTATGCAAGGGAAGCTCTTTAGGTTCTTCTTCAGAGAAAACATCAAAGAAGTTGGAGAATTCCTTTGAGAGTTCAATCCTTTCTTTTTCTGATTTCTGGGCTGCTTTAGTTGAGACAGTGATTTTCTTTATAGTCAGGGATTGAAGATATTGGTAAAGTTTTGTTTGGTCCAGAGATCTGGATGGAGTTCAAAAGACCTTAATAGATACCTTTGAGGACTTTGATCTGGGGTGAGCAAAGAGTTCTTAGGTAGAGATATCTGACCAGTTGTCTAGTCTATAGAGGGGTTGGCTGTTCTAAGCCAAGAGAGCCTGAGGATGAGATCTTCTTTTTCTAAGAGATAACATATGCTTTTAGTTTCTCAGTTTGTCCTTTCATAGAGATGGTGATTGGGACAAAAGAGGATATTTTTCCAGCTTGGTTACTGGTTTTGTTGGCATTTTATGTGTTCATAGGCCTTTTTAATGGTTTGATGGGGATCTGGTGGTTTTAGATGAGGGTTTGATTGAATAAAACATCCTGTTGCTCCACTATCAATCAGGGCCTTGGTTTTGATGACTTTTACTCAAGTAGAAATGAGAACAGGGATGCAAATAGATTGTGCATGAGAGTTTGTCATAAATACAGGAGCAAGAAACTAAGAGGAAGATAGCATTGAGTCTTCTTCCCCTTTTAAAAATCCTTGACAGAAATGACTGCCACAGTCTGGTCCTCATCCTCCTCTTCTTCTGTGAAACATATTTGAAGAACCTTAAGGATGTCTTCTTTAGGAATGTTTTGCTGGATGAGAATGTTCAAGTACTCCTTCATTGGGTTCTCAGGTTCTAAGGGTTTGGATTCAGTAGGAATAGCTCTGATCCTCTGTGGGTTTCTGGGGGGTTTAGAGGGTGGAAAGGAGGTTGATTCTTCTTTCTTGTGGTCTCTGGTCATGTGACCAGGTTTTCCACATACAAAACACTTGCTCTTCTTCATGTACTCTACTCTATCTATGGGGGAAAGATGAATGCAGTCCACATCCATGGCATTGGGATCTCGGGTGGATTTGAAATAGAAGGAGTGATAGGAGAAATACTTTTTTCCTTGGAAAAGAGTGTCAACTCATTTGATGTGATTGTGGAAAAGGTTGGATTTTTCATTCCAATCTTTCAGGGTAGTAGATTCTTTTTCACAAGAGAGGATCTTAACAACAATGTGTCTGTCCATCCCATTGATGAGCCATTTGATAAGGGCTTTGTCATCCTTGATCTGGGAGTGAGTGGCAAGGAGTTAGAACTGAGAAATGAATTTCTCGAACCCATCATCATGCTGTGTTTTTCTTTGTTTCAAGGTGGAGAGATCAGCTTGTGCTTTTGCACTAAGATCATAAGAGGTGAATGCATCTCAAAAGGCCTTTTTGAACTTTTCTCAAGTGAGTTCTTTGTCTGCCTCATCTTTTCCTAGGTGACTCATCTCTGCAATTTTAAGGTACCATCCCTCGGAGAAGTCTTTCCCTTGCTCTTTGCTCATTTTGTTTAGGGTAGTGAGGATCTGTACAGACTCTGAATAAAGTTTCCCATTCATAAGGAAATATGCTCCCATAGAGAGGATCCATTTGGAAGTGTCTTCTGGAAGACTAGCCCTTAGTTCAACAAGTTTTTCAGTCATATCTTCTGACTCTGGTTCTGATTCTTCTTCTGAGTCTGTTGGAAAAAGAGGGCTAGGGGAACAATGAGGAGGTGCTGGTGGTTCTGATTCCAGATCTAGGAGATCAATGGGTATGAGTTCTGTTGTTATTCTGAGCAATGACTCAGCTATAGGAACTAGTTCATATCCAGTGATCTGGTTCTGGAGACCTTAGATAGCTCTTCTAGTAAATCCTTCTGAGACTGGTTCTTCTCTATAATGAAGTTCTTCTTCCTCTTCTTCTTCTGAGGAGATGGATGGTGCTCTCAACAAGTGATGTTGAGGGGTTAGTGCCAGGTTGGTAGAGAAGGAGGATCCCACAATCCTTCTGAGATTCTTTCTTTCTGAAATGATGGACAGCTTTACTTCACAATGGAAGAAGCAATGAGAAAGCTAGTTCTTTTGTTATGCAAAAGCATAGATCCTAGCTTATAGCGACCACTCAACAGTAGGTTGACCAACTGAGTTTACAGGATTGGCTACTCCTATGAGTCATGATGCTAGGATACTATTCCCAATCATTAAAGATAGTGACAGAAGAGGAAGACTTAGTGGGGCAGGATTCCCACTTAAGAATCAAAGTGAGACTAGAATCTAAGCTGGGATTGCATAGAACTAGCTTAGAGATTACAAGAGAGGTTGGCCTACTTATAGTCCATAGAAGTGACTATGTGGGAATGGAAACTATAAGCATCATCAGGAAATAGGGATGATGTAAGGAGATAAGGTCCATAAAAGAAGAAGAAGATGGAAATGATGAGAGAAAAGTACAAGGTAAAAGATAAGAGATACTACTGTTGGGAAAATATGATAAGGCTATGGAAAGATGTTGATTAGATAGCAAGGGGTCCAAGGAGATGATCAAAGTTTAAAATAGCATACACTATTATAAATGTGTGCCCATGGGAATAGCTCAGTCTATTTGTAGTAATGAATGAAAGGAAAGCTAGAAGAAAGAAAGAAAAAGATCATAACAAGGACACCAAAATATATGCATGAGGTCCTGAATAGTCTATTGAGAGATGCAGATGAACAAGTCAGGTGTGAGGGCAAGTAACAAGATAACATATGGAAAATCCTAGGGTATCCATAACTGGTTTGATGACACATTTCCACAAATGGGACAAGATAGGTTCTCATTGGCCAACAAAGTCCAGTGGTATATGGTGTCCAACCCTTTCACCAAGCTGGATGGTGGGAGCCTCACAAGTTAAACTCTTCATGGAGCCCTGAAGAGCCTGACATATCTTGAGAGTGAAACTAGGAAGTGGGACATAAATCACATTCTTAACACCAGTAAGAACAATTAATGCATCACAGTGACTGTTGGCAGTATTGAGGATGACAATGGGTCCAGAGTGAGCAGAAGTACAGAGCTGAGAGAATTCTTTGTGGAGGAGGAAGCACTTGAATCCAGGTAACTCCTGTATCTCCTTGAGCAGGTTATCTTGCTCAATCACTAACACACAGTGTTTATCAGCCTCTTGGTGCAAAGAAGTTGTTATATAATGTTCTATATTGTGAAAGATTTCTGGGATTGATGATAAGGACTTCTCACGAGTCAGACTAGCTTGCTCTAATGTGTTTGACAGATTGCAAAGTTTATGGGCATGATCAGAGTGGACAGTAGATAGCTCATCATAGGAACTGCAAAGCTGAAAGAGTTCCCCCCAAACAATTGATTGTCCTTGCTCAAGCCACTCCATAGCAGATTCTGGATATCTGAACTCAACAGCAACAGTAGCAGCAGCCTCTTGGATGACACCAGAGCCCTGTAAGAGTTCATGGTAGCAGTATGAGAGTGAAAGGCCTAACCATACAAGTTGAGGAAGGTGACCAACAGCAATGGAATATGCATCACAGAGAGAATGGTGGTGTGAAGTATGAGTACACAAAATCCATCACAACAAGGCAATGAATTGAGCAGTAGGTGGGCCTGTAGAATAAGAAGTGGAGTGAAAGTATAGCGAAATTGCTTGCTTGACATCCCTGAGGTTCCCAAGGTGCTGGAAATGAGTGATAAAGGAGTCACCAAGATTGTTCAGCAAGCCAGATTTGTTGGAGTGACTATCAGGGGTCAGTCAAATGGCATCTGCTAGCATCAAAATTGCTTGCTTGAGGTTCTCAAGCTCTCCAAGGTGCTGGAAACAAGTGACAAAGGAAGTAGCAAGATTGCTTAGCATGACAGGTTTGTTGTGGTGATCATCAGGAGTCAGCCGGATGGCATCTGCTAGCATCAAAATTGCTCACTCAAGGTCCCTGAGCTCTCTGAGACACTCAAAATGAGTTTTGAAGGAAGTTCCAAGGTTGTTCAGTAGGGCAGGTTTACTCTGGTGACCATCAGGGGTTAGCTGAATGGCATCTGCTTGCCTTGAAATTACTCCCTCAAGGTCCCCAAGGTGCTCAAAATGAGTGACAAAGAAAGTTCCAAGATTGCTCAGCCAGCTAGGTTTGTTTGGATGACTGTCAGGGGTCAGCTGAATGGCATCTGCTTGCCTCAAAATTGCTCACTCAAGGTCCCTCAGCTCCTCAAGGTGCTTGAAACAGATTTGGAAGGAAGTTCCAAGGTTGCTCAGCATGACAGGTTTAGAAGGGTGACTGTCAAGGGTCAGTTGAATGACATCTACTAGCATTGAAATTGCATGCTCATGCTCCCCAAGCTCCCCAAGGTGCTTGAAATGAGTAAGAAAGGAAATTCCAAGATTTCTTAGCTGGGCAGGTTTGTCAGGGTGACCATCAGGGGTTAGCTGAATGGCATTCTCTAGCCTTGAAATTGCCTACCTGAGGTTCCTAAGGTCCCCAAGGTACTGGAAATGAGTGAGGAAGGAATTGCCAAGAATGCTCAGTTAGGCAGGTTTATCAGGGTGACTATCAGGGGTCAGCTGAATGACATCTATTACCCTCAAAATTACTTGCTTGAGGTCCTTGAACTCTCTGAGGTGGCCAAATGGATCCAATAATATAACTCTGTAATTCTATAGTATTCCAGGGTACTCTAGATCCCAGAATGAGATCGACCTAACCAATGTCTCCAAATGTGTGATTGCTTGTTGAAGGTTGCTCAGATCCCCAAATCACTTACAGTGCTTCAGCAACTTGACACTCAATGTCCAAGGATCACCATTTGTGAAGCCTGAATGAGAATATTGCTGCATTGATGATTTGACATGTGACCTAACAGCAGTCACTTTACATCCTGCACACAGCTGCAGCATGGCAGATGCAGTCCACTTCTCATCACTGTCCTCAAAGCTGAGTTTCATCACATCATATAGCAATTCCTCCACCTGTCCTGTGTCAACTTCATCCTGACACTTCTCTGATCGTGTGAGATACAGGATAGCTAGGTGGATCAACATGGAAGGTCGATCAGAGTGGCTAACAGAATGGACAGAAAGTGCATAGTAATACAAGCCAAGAGGAACATTGAGAAAAATACAGTTCTTGTTGACCTTATAGAGGATGATTTTCACCAGCACCAAGTTTGACTTGATAGCCACACAGCAAGGATGACCCAGTGGACAAATCTTCAGTGTATGCTCAACCCATTCAATTGAATGCTCAAGATCCCATTTGTCTCCATACTTTGCACAACACAACAAAGTCCAGTGAACTTCATCTGTTGTGTTTCTTAGCCAACCATAGTATTCTGTGATTGACTGTGGAAATGATGATTAATGATGTGGTGTTGACATGACTTGCCTACTCACTCAATGTGTATCAAGGCCCTTTGACATTGATGAATCACTGGTCTCACATTTCCACCACCTGACAGTCACCAAGAGAGATGAACATGGGAACATAATATCACCATCTTTCAGAAGGAACTCAAACACTGCTATGATATGAGTGCCCAGAACCTCATGCAAAACTCTGACCTACTCACAAAGATCTCTTGTACTATAGTTGAGTAGTTCTTCTATGGTGGTTATCAACTGGCAGAGTAGCTCTCTATTGCTCAACATGGGCTGGATCTCAAAGGATGCATAGATTTGAAGACAAACAGTAGCAGACAGATTGGATGGACTGTGGAGTTTGTTAGGGCCAATGTGAGTGGGAGAAGAGATGGCTTACATTGGAATTGGTTCATTCCATTCAATGACATTGTTGTTCACTGATGAACTCTTGTTTTCAGTCCTCCATTCTAGGCTGCTATACTATACCAAGATGTAAAAGCCAGCTGGAATTCATCTCCAGCCAAATGTGACATCTGTTGCTTGGATGTCTATATGTTTGTCAGCAATGTTTGCAAACAGTGCAGAGAAATATCATACTTATAATGACTAATTCGTCATTCTTAGATGCATGTGTCAGAAAGCATGAGGAAGGCTCATTGGGGCTGCAGTCAGAGATGTTGGGCTCTCATATGGTGTTCTGCTAGACAAGTGAGTTGATAAACTAGGAGCCATGTCTTGAAGCCCATGTTGAGGGTAGACAATTGTTTATTTCCATATATTATAGTGAGTTAGAATGAGAGACAGAGTGATGTTGAGGATAGGTGACAGACTTGATGGGACAGCTTTTAAGTGCATCCTTCCCTCCATAGCAAGTGGAGTAGCATTGGCTGTACCATTCTATGAAGAACTGCTGTTTTGCACATGTATATCACAAAAAATGCAAGATTCTGACATGCACTGACGTATCTACTAGACTTTGCCATGACATGCTGATGAAGTAGTCCCTATGTGCCACTTATGCCATGACTTGGAGTTTATTTGATCCCCAGAGATTACCATATCAGAAACAAAGATTGTAGCTAACATTCTGAGCAGAGCATCTCATAAACAATGTAGCAGTCATAGCTATAGTGCACTATACCTTTCCTTGGCCAAAACCACCTCATCCAACTCCTCTCCATCATTTACAACTACTTCATCAATGTCATCATCAATTCTTCTGATAACATCATCATATGCATTGTCCTCATCACTGTCATCATCTGAGCTACTTTCAGACTCTTTGTCTTCTGGGTCTGTCTCACCCTCTTTATCAGATGAATTCAGGAGATCATCTTGACCTCCTTACTGTAGAACCCCATCTCAATTATGACTTATCTTGTGCCTAACCCCCCTGCCCTAAAATCACATAAACATATCTCTGTTGACAAAGCTGTCCAAATTAAGATTAGTTGCTCAAATTGAAAAAAATATACATGTTGATATAAAAAAAAATCCAATCAAGGTTGCCCACCCAACCTTCCATTAATGGTGCTTTATATACAAAAGAGTCGACAAGAAGTTCACCTATTGGGCCTTTTATAAATGCTGGAATAAGATAGACACCTCAAATGACTATGTTTGGGTCAACAAACCTGAATGCTTCTGGTAGACTCTCTTGATTGAAAAATTGAATATGAGGAAGGTGTTTCACATCCCAACCAGAGATGAAGTTGGTATCACAATGAAACCAGTGGACAAATAACATGCCCATCTGTTCTGGCTTTGAAAGTTGGGATTGAATGTCAGGTCAATGTTCTACTATGACATGAAATATAAGACAGATGTAATTATACTAGTATGGATGGGAGTGCTCATCCTCTTGTAAGAGGAGCATGACATCAGACTGGATCCTAGGATTGATTGAATTCTACTCACACTGGAGGTCATATGTAGTATAGTTGACTCAGAGGAACATATATTTGAAGAACTGATTGTTGTATATTAAGATACAGCTCTGGTCTTCATCTAAGAACTGGTGCTCATTTCCATTGTACTTGAGATTGCATACCTGAGCCAGTAAATGATCCTTGAGACATGGAACAAAATTCTAGTCAAAAATATTGAGTGACTACTCCAAGTTCAAAGAAGACACCCTGTACATACCTCAATAGCTGGATCATCATCCTTGTCTCTCAACCAAACAGTAAGGTCATATACATTTCATGTCAATGTAGTGATGAAATAGTGGTCTTCTGGTGATGATCTAGCTCATTGAACCCTTCCTGTCAGATCTTCTTTGGCCATCTTCAATGTCTGATGAGTGTCATTGACTCTGCTGATGAACTGCTCAACCACATCTTGATTGGCAATACTCATTGTTCTTGTCTCCTTCTTTTTCTCTGAGCAAACAAAGTGTTGCTTCAAACAACAGTACTTGAGCTCTCCCTGTAAAATATGTCATCACACTTGATTGAGAGTAACTGGAAACTTACTATTTATGTCAAGTAGCTGTCTGTCATCCCATATTGATGGATCATATCTGAATAATCCCCAAGTGCATGATATTTGTAAGTCAACAAATTGAGTTTCTTTATCTTTGCTGCTGAGCTTATTCCCTTTACCAACTGTGAGTCCTTCTTCATAAGTACAGCATGACAACATGCTCATGTTGCTGCCTCTTGAGGGAGCTCCATAGTCTGATAGGAAGTACAGGTTGTTCTTTGAAAGTAGCACACTGAGTGACCAAGTTGCAGTGTCACTGTGTCAAAGAGGGCAAGTGTGTCCTCTATATGCATTTGGAGCTTGGTGAATGTGTGCCAAGTGGCCAAGTCAAAAAGCATATCCAGCACATTCTCATTGTGAGATGAAGAGAGAAGTCCTTCAAAGACTGGAATGGCACACTGTAAGAGGGTTAGGATGTTTTCATTCCTCTCAATCTAACATACCTGTAGTGGATCCTCAAAATCTCTAGCTGCTAGTTGCTTTATTGCTGAAACATTTCTATGGAATGTACAGATAGTCTCATGTCTGAATGTTGACACCACATAGTACATATATGACATAAAGTTACATGCCGACTTTAGAATGATTGAGTGACAAACTGCCAATTCAATTCAGGGACCATGTTTCCTCCTTGAGTGTGAAGAATACACATCAGGTGTGTAAAGAGTGCCTTCTAGACACCAAGCTCAAATTTGTGTAGGAGATCGATAATGAACAACAAAAAGAAGTTGTAGGATGTCTTGCCAGCAGAAAGTCTCTCTGAGAACACATTCTATAAATATATTAGCTACTGTACAATAAAATTTCCAGTGAGTTACTTACTCAGATAGGAACCCAAGAGAAGTCTTTTAGGAGCTCACTAACCTTGTTGCTACTGAATGATTTGCCCTTGATAAGCTGTCTTTGTGCCTTTTTGATAGCTCTCTGATAAGCATAGTTGTTGACATGGATGTGTGTTTGTCAGATGACCATGTTGGTTTGTTTTCCCATATGGAGAACATCTGCTTTTTTGACAAGACAGTATGGACAGAGACATTCACTGAGAAATTTAATACATGTAAGTAGGACCCTGATTTCAGAATTAGCTACTGACAGCTCTGAGAAGTAAACAAGTACTTTTCTGGGTAGTCAGCCAAATATGAAAAGAAATGGGGGAAGAAACACTAAGTGGTGTGATCAGCACACTCTATCAGTATGCCTGTCTTGTATGCTACAACAAATTCTTGATCACTTGAAGAATGTATACATCTCTCCAGTTGATGCCTCTCCATATGTCTGGATGTAAACATCTTGGAAGTTATCTGGCAGCTACAACAGCAGATGAGCACTATATTCAAATACTGGAATATCAGACCCATAGACAGGATATATGCAATGTGATGGCAAGCATCTGAAGTAGGCTTACCTTGGATGTACTTGGATTGGTTACCAAAGTACAGGGATGCATCACCAAAGTTGGTGAGCTGAGTTGCATCCAACCACAGCATAAAGGAGATGACCACACATTCATATTGATCATCATTGTCCTTTGACAGATGGTTGACTTCATCATACATATCAAGCATGCATTGAGATATATAAGTTTTTGAGTAGACATAGACACAACAACCATCTGTAGTCATCTAGTATTGGCAAAAAGGTGTGAAATGAAAGGTGGAGGTGGTCTTGTCACTGAGGACAGATTTTATGATGTCAATGATGGGATGATGGAGAATGTTATAGAGAATGATGGTGAGGATATTCAGATCATCCTTGGAGGTATATGCTATTCCTTCTTTGATAAGGGGGATGTCGATAGAGCCATTTGTCCAACTATACTGGGCATGGAACAGATTTGAATCATCCTTAAGATACTTTATAACACGCTTTTATTCTCAGTCATATGAGAAATCAGGTTTCTCTGTGAGGTTGAAAATAGGATCACTAATATATGATCAGAGGCGATTGAGCTCATCTTTTGTTTTTGAGATAGAATTGGAGTAGTGCCAGCACATAAGAAGCCCTGCAGATGGGCTGCTGAATGCAGAAAAGAGGTTCTCACAAGTGATATCCAAAGGAAGGACAATGTTGGGGAGGTTACAAGACTGAATAGATTCCTGAAGGAGGGTGGGTGTGTCAACATGATTCAGAAGAGTGGTGTTTGACTCAGGGACATGGGTTGGCTTATTTGGATAAATATAAAAGAGTTCAAAAAGGTTGGGTTCTGTTTCAAATTCTAGAATTGCCAGTTGAACAGCAGCTGAGGGAGCAGGGAGGGAGATGGAGGAGGAGGAGCATAGCATAGACTAAGAGAGTCACCTGACAAAAAGTCATTGAAACAGGTGAGAAGGCAGATATAATGTCCAGAACAGGAAGAAAATTTCCAAGGAGAGACAGGTGGAGGACTGGGTGTTACAATCTTTTTCTTTCTTCTAGCCCCTCTTTTCTTCATTACTACAAACAGACAGAGCTATTCCCATGGGTGTATACTTACAATAGTGTGCACTATTTTAAGCTTTGATCAGCTCCTCAGACCTTTCACTACCTAATCAATATCTTTCCATAGTCTTATCATATTTTCCCAATGGTAGTATTCCTTATCTTTCATCTTATACTTTTCTCTCATCATTTCCATCTTCTTTATGGACCTTATCTCCTCGCATCATCTCTATTCCCTGATGATGCTTGTAGTTCCCATTCCCACATAGCCACTCTCATGGACTATAAGTAGGCCGACTTCCCTCCTGTAAACTCCAAGCTAGTTCTACGTAATACCAGCTAGATTCTAGTCTCTCTTTGATCCTTAAGTGGGAACCCTGCCCCACTAAGTCCTCCTCCTCTGTTACTACTTCTAACAACTAGGAATAGTACCCCAGCATTGTGACTCAGAGGAGTAACCAGTCCAAAGTACTCAGTCAGTTGATCTACTGTTAAGTGGTTACTATAAGCTAGGATCTACACTTCAGCATAACACTGGGAGCCATGTTAATCTGGACAATAATGAGTAATATTAAATTAGAACCATTGACAACTGACCTGAGCTTAAAAATCATCTGCAATGATGGGTGGAGGACTATGGGAAGCATCAATCTGGATGAAAATGAGTAACATTAAATCAGGATTGTTGACAACCAACCTGTGTGACTGTTAAAGGACCTGGTTTGGCCTGATGTGGAGAACCAGGCTCTGAGCTAGAGATGACTTGTGAGTATGACAACTGTTATGCTAAAGCATAGACCCTAGCCTATAGCGACCACTCAACAGTAGGTCAACTGACTAAGTACCTTTGGTTGGCTATTCCTATGCAGTCACAATGCTGGGGCACTATTTCCAGTTGTTTAGGATGGTGACAAAAGAGGAAGACTTAGTGGGGCAGGGTTCCCACTTAAGGATCAAGGAGAGACTAGAATCTAGCTGGTATTGTATAGAACTAGCTTGGAGTTTACAGGAGGAAAACTGGCCTACTTATAGTCCATGAGGGTGGCTATGTGGGAATGAGAACTATGAGCATCATCAGGGAATAGAGATGATATGAGGAGATAAGGTCCGTGAAGAAGGTGGAAACGGTGAGAGAAAAGTATAAGATGAAAGATAAGGAATGCTACCACTGGGAAAATATGATAAGGCTATGGAAAGATATAGATTAGGTAGCAAGGGGTCTGAGGAGACAATCAAAGCTTGAAATAGCACACACTATTGCAAGTGTGCACCCATGGGAATAACTCTGTCTGTTTATAATAATGAAGAAAAGAGGGGCTAAAAGAAAGAAAGAAAAAGATCATAACACCAGGGATGTCATATGACCCAGTACAGATAGGAAGGTAAACTTACACTAGACAAGATAAAACAGGAGTTCTGTGAATGGTTCCAAGAGGTGCTCATAGTACTACAGCAACTACATGATGTTGATCTGTGTAGCAACAGCATGACTGTGGTGCTTGATGGTGATACAGATGGCTTTATAGATGTTTATTTTGATGGTGTTGTCCTTCATATGTTGTTAATTCCCTGCAATGTGATACACAGGCTGAGTGAGGCAGCTGGTTCAAGGTCATTAACTGAATATTGTAAGCTGGATGTAGAGAACATATGTTATGAATGCATCCCTCTATGGACTTGTCACCATATATGATGTGTTTTGAGTGTTATTGCCTTGGAGAACAGCTTAAGCATGTCCACTATTTGGTCCATCCAACTCCACACCTCTATTGTCCTTGCTACAGTACATGAACCCCATGCTTTACCACCTCACTCTCTGATACGTCTACAGTCATGGCTGTGGCTGTGGAATATCCTTCTCATCCCTTGACTTAGTAGTGGAAGAGAAAGGCATACATTCCTGGCAGCACCTTGTATACTACAATGACCTGCTTGTCCTCACTCAAATACTAGACCACTGTATCTATCTATGTGCTAAAGTCTGATGTGATCACATCAAGGAGTTTGCTCATGGTCAAGCTGGGAACCACGTTGGTGTGTTTGAGCAGGCTGTGAGGGATGTCAAATGTCTCTGGGTCAGTGATACCTTCTGAGTTATGTGCAGTCCTGTCTATGGCATCTATGATATAGAGTGGTGAGAGACAACATGTAGAAACTGAGATTCAACAGGTTGTAGTAAGGGGCCTGGTTCAATGCTATGTATGTCATGTTCATTGGATATCTCATATCAAGAAATGACTGAAGCTCATCTTACAGCTTGAACTTGCTGCTCATGTTGAGCTTGCTATTGTCAACAAGGAGGAGGTTTAAGAAATTTGTTCACAGAGTGGTAATCATATGATCTCCATGCATATACTACAATTCAATGACAAGCTTGCCCAGCCTGGTTCCTCAAATGAGAGTATCACTGATGTTGATCATGCTAAGTCAGTGTCCTTGTTCAATCACTACAATTTACTGATGAACTCATAGTAGATCATTCCACTTAGGTGCTCCAGATGTGGAAAAGTCATTGGTAACAAATAGAACATGTCCCTGGAACTGCTCACAAATGACCTGAGTGAAGGGTGGACACCTGCTGCTCTGTCTCTACAGTACCTTATGCCAAGTGGCAGCATCATATACAGTAACTCCAATAACTGTTCCAATGTTTGGTAGTTTTGTAGTATATAAGATATAGTATTTGATGGTGTTGGATTCTTGTTTAGCATTGGTGGGGGCATGGGAAGTGTGGACTCTTGGCTCTCTGCCGACCTAATATTCACTTGATTTAATCTAGGGGCTGTGGAGATACCTCTATTTTAAAACAGCAACATCATTGGAACAGTTATTGGACTTTTGAAATAAATAGAGTATTTGGTATATATTAGTACTTGATGTATCCTCCTTTGGCTTTAAGCACCACCTGAACCCTCCTAGGTATGCTTTCAATCAACTTCTGACACTCCTCAACTGGTATCCTATCCCATTCCACTTGAACTCTATCCCACAATTCATGAATCCCACTAGAGGGGTTTTCACACTGTGCAAGCCTCCTCTTGAGACAACCCCAGAGATGTTCTATAGGGTTTAGGTCAGGAGACTATGCAGACCACACCATTTTATTGAATTCTTGCTCCTCTAGCCAATTCTTGACCATCCTGTAGGTGTCCTTGGGGTCATTGTTTTGTTGAAAAATAGTGTTAGAAGGATTGAGATTATAATACTCTAGAGTTTGTTGGAGCTCATCCTTCAAAATCTGAAGGTAGAGGTCTCCATCCATCCTACTATCAATCTTGGTAGCAAAGCCAACTCCTTCTCAAGTCATATAGCCCCACATCATGAGAGAACCTCCACCAAACTTGAGGGTTCCCTCCACTAGCCTGTCACTAAGCCCCTCACCTGCCTTTTTCCATACCCACTTGTGCCTATCTGACCCTAAGCAATTGATTTTGATCTCATCAGACCATACTACCCTCTTCCAGTCAGCAATAGTCCAGTCCTTGTGAGCATAGACAAAATCTAAACAAGTTTTGTGATGTCTAGGAGACAGAATAGGTCATTTGGACTTGACCACAACTTTCATACCAGCTCTCTTCAAGTGGAGGCAGATAGTATTGACAGAAAGAGGCTGTTTGATGATGTTGGTAAGGGCTCTGGTCACTTGGACAGTATTTTCACCCTTTCTAGAAGTGATAAGATGTTGAGCATAGCAGGTATTAGAGGAGGAAAGCTTGAATGGATGACCTCCAAGAGACTTTTGAAGGTCAGAATGCTCTTTGGAACAAAGTCTAGATATGGCAGCAATTCCAACACCTATGCTAGATGCAATAGAATGAATAGAATGGCCAGAATCAAGCTAAGAGAGGATAGTGCTCTTTTAAGTAGTAGAGAGAGATCACATGATGGTAGTGGTTGAAGACAAAGAAGTATGGGAGTCATTTCAGACTCAGACACAATGTTTACATGTGTATATTTGATTGTAGCACCAAACAACAATAGTTCTCCCTTTGTTTTACTGAAATCTCTCTCTTCATTTCAAAAGTCCAATAACTGTTCCAATGATGTTGCTGTTTTAAAATAGAGATATCTCTGCAGCCCCTAGACCAAATCATGTGAATATTAGGTCAGCAGAAAGCCAAGAGTCCACACTTCACACGCCTCCACCAATGCTAAGTGAGATCCCAATGCCATCAAGTGCTATGTCTTATACATCACAAAACTACCAAACATTGGAACAGTTATTGGAGTCACTGTATACTACAAACTGCTGCCATCAATTGCCTTTGCCAAGCTATCTCAGTGCTGTCAATTCCAATGCTACTGACAAGTCCAAGAAGCATTGGCTAGACAATCCATCAGAAGCATCAGCTAAAGCAGGTCATAATGGAACAAAGCCACAAGACTCTGAAATGGCTACCAAAAAGGAGCAGAACTAACTTCCCAATGGCCAACATATAAAGAATCCCAAGGATAGTAAGCTATTAAAGCTGACAAATATATCTTTCTTTCCTCCTCTCTGGGTTAAACTACTTGACTTTACAAAGGCTCAGATGTAATTGTACCTTGTCACTAACAATGCTTTTCCTCAACACAAGGTTGCTCTAGAGGGACTGGCCAGTGAATGTCTCTTCAAAAAAGTTGCTCTCTGGCAGCAAAAAGGACTCTCTGTTGAAGCCAGTAAATAGTCTCCTCTCTGCTAGATTGAGCTCAAATTCACTTGTTGTAGATTATCTTCCACATTATAAGACTGATATGACTGTCATGATAAGTTTTTTTCTCAACGCATGAGGTCAAACTGACAAAGTACAGATTTTTGAAGACACCCACACCTTTCATAGTGAAATCAAGAAAGCTATGATACACATTGTTTCGAATCAATATAGACTGTTTCCTCCTTTAAGTGCCAAGACACAAGATGAGCATGTCTGGTCCACCAAAGATAAAGCTAAGGTACTACTAGCACAGTCAATATACTTGCACAGTGAGTGGGACAAACTTGTAAGATGTTGTCTTGATGGGGAGCCAGTCTGATTGTTGCACAAATTAATAGGGAAAAACTAGCAACTTTGTATATGCTATCTTGAAGAACATGTGTATTATAGTTTTCTACTCAAACTCTGCAAAGTCCCTCTGCCAGTTCAATGAGTTTCATCATACAGTTCCTTACAATACTCTGGCCCTTGTTACAACATTTGTAAGGATTCTATTTTATCATTCTACTTCAACTGAATTATCTTTAAGTTCAAGTGTGTACTGCATGTTTATGAGACACATGGGCACGTCACAAAAGACTTGAAGATTAATGTGGACAATATTGAACCAGTATACCTGAGGATCTGATGCAACCTGGAAAGGGTTCTCAGACAAATATCATGGGCTAAAACTTGACACTATACTTGAGGAGTGGGCTAGTCATGGGATGTACATATTTTTCTCTGGTAATGTAAGTTCTATCTAACAATATAATAGGACCAGGTATACACCAAATACAACAGTCATGGCTGTTAATGATGAGGAGATGATTGTACTTGACTAGATTCCATTTAATTCTACATGTGATGTGTTGGTTTTGAATATATTGTCATTTCAGCCTGTTCTAAGGTGTGGGGTGTGAGGGACCTGTACCAGTACTGTATATTCTGTCATGCATTTAAACTCTGTGCAGTACTGTACAGTGGTTCAATAGTGTGTTGGTCACTGTACAGACTTATGGCATGTAGATCATTGTACAGAAGCCAATTTACTGTACAGTGTGTCACAAATTGTATAAGCTGTGCAGATGCAGATTAACTGAGGGACCTGTACAGTACTGTGACAGGACTGTGCTGTAACTATATAGGGGGGGACCATTCTGTGATGCTGTAAGTACTGTAACTGGCTGACCATAGCTGTATAGCCATTTCCAGATTTGCTGATGAAGGATAAAAGTGAGAGTCATAAGACATAACACTGATATTGAAGTGTGGATAGCTGATCTGGGAATGATCACTTCCAAAGAATGGTTATAGGTAGAAGTTCAAATATTAGATCTAGGTCCTAAACCATAAAGAACCAACACAAATGCCAGAATACAAAGCATACCAAGAACCAACTCATTCTTGTTGTGTAATGCAGGGATCATAGTAAAAAGCTGCTGATCATTGTCTGCAGTTTCCACAAAGCTCATAACCTAAAAAAGGTGGACAAGAGATACATGCAAGGACTCAAATAGGAATAGCAACACTCTTCCTTGGAACAAGAGGATAAAGTGGGAGATACTCACTTGAACAAGGAGTGAAGTTGGTAATGGGAGTAGTTAAAGAGTAGAGCTTAAATACTAGAACTAGGGCTCAATAGTAGATGATGGTGGTTAGAATGTAAGAGTGGATTTTACAGACTATAGGAAAGAGGGCAATATATGCACATCTTATATACTGCTAAAAATAAGGTTAAAAGGGAGTTTGAACTCTATAAAGAGATTACAAATCATTTAGCAATCATAATCATAGATAAGAGAAAATAGTGCTATTGGTTGAAGATAAGCACATATTGTGTTATTGGATGATAAACAGAGCACACCATATGATGTAATAGTTACACCATATTATGTTGTTGAGTGTTCAAACCTTGTAAGATGCATATTTTATTCTGACTTGAATAGTAACTATTTCAACATGGGGTTCAATGGAGACTACTGAGTGATACCAAGCAGTGAAAGCCAAGAGGTCTCTAGTACACCCTCTAGGTATGCTGGCTCTAAGTACAGTATTTGGGGCAAGATTTATTGCCAGTGTTGACAAGATGGCAGGAAACGAGCCTATTGAGGAATGATGGCAGCTCAGTCAACCATCTTAATAAGACTTTCCCATTGGGAGTATTAGATGTACATTGGTCACTCCGTGACAGTCACTCAACTCAGTCCGCCGCACTCCGGTGGCTTCCGGTGGTGGTGGACTGCGCCAGAAAATCCAATTCCCAGATGTTCTCAGTTCCTCAACCCGTAGTGCCCCATCGTGAACCCCAACACTGCAGGTGAAGTATCCAGTCTCAATGTCGCAGAAATGGCAGAGCTACCATGCATACCTCATCCCTGAGAGTAGGTTATACCTAGCCCCGACCCCCGTCTGGTAACTCACAGAACATGCCATCAAGATGGGTGTCCCAACAAATGTCTTGTGGACACAATTTCCACTGTGCATGGACCTGACAGCTGTAGCTCCACCCGCACTCTTCCACTCCCATCCTCTTCTCCTGCCTTTACATCATCCATTTCACTCCACCTCTCAAACGCATTAATCACGGTCGCACAAAACAATGTGCATGCCAATCCGTCAGCATTCCCAAATCTGGCATGAACACGGACCCCAAGGTCACTGGAGATGTACCTGGCCCGAGCGTTTCGCAAAGCTGGACGCTACATATAAACAGCGTGTTCCCAGTCTAGAGGCGGGTCAATCAGAACGAGGATAAGACACATACAGGTCCAATGGTTAAAGCTAAGGAACAAGGTACGACTGTTGAAACACATCCATCACATCTTGATTCTGTTCGCTTTGGGTCGAGTCGTTGGTCATGTCCTCTGAACTAGAGAGTAACATGTCCAAACGTACAAGGACAGAAACCAACACCGACACCGATGTCAGCGAATCTTGACAAGTGTCTGATGGGTTGTATCGCGAGGTACCCAAGCCCCAGGGCAAAAAGATGCGTCAGACACGTAAAGTTGCATCAAAACGAGCATGCGTGTCTGCTACATTGGCAACTACCATCGTCGCACAGGAAGGTGTGGTACCATCAGCCACAAGCGGTCAAGCAACACATCCAACCTCCTGGCACATCGTGACAGGCATCAATCCTATCCAAGCATCACTATTACATTGGTATGGACAAATACATGAGGTCAGAGGGACGCCCTAGCAAAAGAGGTTTGATGATTCACTGGACAAGGATGGCAGAGCTCAGCGTGCATACGAGGTTCATTTCCGAGGACAACCCGTCCTTATGTGAGGCTCATTGACGTGATTATGATAGGTATGGGTGTCAGAAATCATGCTTCAGCAGACCCAGGTAGTGACAGTGATATCCTACTATAACATGTGGATGGCCAGGTGCATACGTGCGGGTATGCATGTCTCTAGAGCTTTGCTCTAATGGTTTTTTTGGATTCCCAACTATTCAAGACCTTGCTGCATCGGATATCGAGACTGTCAATAGTCTCTGAAAAGGCCTTGGTTATTACTCGTGTGCTGCCTATTTACTGAACGGTGCGCAGATAGTGGTCAAGGAGCTGGGCGGTCGACTTCCAGGTAACGCCAAGGATATGCAAGCAAAGATACCCGGGATCGGTCATTACAGTGCCGGTGCAATCTGTTCTATCGCTTACAATGAATGTCCTCCTGTCGTAAGTCTTTTCACCAACCTCCGAGTTTTATGCTTTAACGGACAGTGGACTTAATTTTCCAGCTGGATGGTAATGTTATTCGACTGCTGACACACTTTTTGGCATTGTACGCACCGCCGAAAGTGAAGCAGGCCTAGGACATATTGTGGGCAGGCACAGAAACTTTTGTAGAGGGCTCATTGCGTCCGGGAGACATAAACCAGGCACTGATCAAGCTCGGGAGTATGGTATGCAAGGTTAGAGATCCTGCATGCAGAGACTGCCTACTGCGACCCTGGTGTCTGCATACCAAAGGACACACTCTGATTCTGTAAGCAAATCCCTTCTACTTGTGTGCTTGTATCATCTCAAACAGTCGAATAGAGCCCATTTCAGGAAGAGGCAGATATCGAAGAGTTTTGCACCTTCTGTGAACTGCTCCCAATGGATGACCCAGAGGCGGCTCAAGTGACCATCTACTCCATGAAAGTCGAGCAGAAAAAGGCATGCGAGGGACTCGACTCTGTCAATGTGATTGAATGGCGCACACCTGATGACCACCAGCGATTCTTCTTGCTCGTCTGTCACCCAGAAGGAGGTGAGTACCCATTGTCCATGCACGTGCACCCACCCTCAATATCGTCCGAACCCCCTAGGACTCCTCGCAGGACTCCACGAGCTCCCAACAATGCCTAATATCTTGGGCGTGTCTGTAACCACAGCCAAAGTGGCTGAGATCCCGAACCGTCTGGGATCTACTCATCGATACACCATTGTGCTCTTATTCAGGCTCGAAGCCCTAGGAGAGCACCAGGAGAGCAGCGACGACAAGGACAAAGATGATGGTGCAAAAGGAGCAATGCGGATCATGCACGTCAAACCTGTGGGCGACGTCATCCACGTGTTTTCACATATCCAGAAAACCTATCATGTCAAATGGGTGCTATTGAAAGGTGGTGGGGACAAGCCTCCCAAACTATGGCACAAGTCTGGCTTGACGGATGGGAAGACTAGGGCGGTGCGGAAAGGCAAACGTTGAAAACGCTCAGAGGAACCCAAGAATTCTGAGGCCGAACAAACTACTATGCCCGATGTTGCACGCTGGGTTGCACTGGACCAAGTTGAACATGCAAAGTATGTGGACATGGATGCTTGTGAAAGCTTATTCTGATGATCATACCGTAGTATTGGCACTGGCGTGATCAAGGTGTGGAAATGCGTTCAGACGATGTGGTAGCCCACATCAAGTGACCTCGAGGTCTCCAAGATGCTACATTTATCATTGACGGTACATGGGATGATATTGCTTTATCTGGGATGCGTACAGTACACATAGATGCTTGGAGATGCTGTGACTCGATTAAAGATGGTTGGCGTGAGAACCTTCCCCACCATACTCCTGCGCACAAACAACATGTGTGGATGAGTACACAGCCAACATATAGGTCGCTCCAATGAGCTCATGAATTAATTTTGGTCAGGTCCTGTCTCTCACACAGCCGAGAATTTGAGGACACACGTCTCTCTGATGTCCCAGACCTTTTCGAGCTTCAGACCAGCTGCCATTCTGTGGAATCAGGCGTCAGAGCACAGCAGGCCTAGTTGTCGAAACGAATCGACTCATGAAAGTTGCAAGGAATTCTGCAGTGTATGCTCCTTGGCATTGTGCAAAATCCACATGGTCAAGTCTTGTTGGTACATACGAATGTTACCCACACCAAAGTTGGGAAGCAGTGGTTTGGGCGCCTGTGAGTATTAGGCAAGGCTCAGAACCTGCGTCAAGTTGAACCAAGCTAGGAAATACTGACCACTATAGTACCGAGAGATGCTGCCTTGGCCTTGGCTTGTTTACGACTGAGTTCCCAGAGAACATAGTCATCTGCATCAACATGTGAGCCCGAGATTGTAATGCAGAAATCATCTCAACTCACGAATGAGGATGCAGCTATGAGGCCCCAATGCTTGATGAAGGTTGCGGAGGATGAGTGCGGACTCGTGGTCAGGCCAGTCGTGAATGATGTTGCACAGCTACTCGACACCAATTCTAGTCAGCCACCACGAAACGCGGCACAGTGGATTTAACCCACATAGTAAATGTCTTTCCCCTTGACGGGAATCTGGGTGAAGAAATTGAGCTCTGAGAACTCGATTCGGTTCCCCTGGATGGCCTCGGGGCAATCTCTGCCCCACACCTATCAGAAAGGTGAGACTATGTCACTGGATGACGATAGAGGAGAGTGCTCACACTTCAGGACTAGACGAGTGCCTCTGGTAAATCGTGGATGGTGATCTTGATGTGTTTGTGTGTTTTCGCCAGAGGAAGGGAGAATGCACCAATTCCTCCACCAACATCAACGACAGTCAAATATTTCTCAAAGGGGAACTCTGAAATCGTTGTTAGGTGGGCATAAATTGCACAGACAATACACACGAGTCAGGACTGCAAGAGAGCCCATGATTCTGTTGAGTCCCCTCATTGAGTGGTGGTAACTCTATATACAGTGTTGAGTACAGGAGAAACCAATGTACTCTGCAATGTACTTCTCTTCGAGCATCCTGAAACGCAGTATGAGACAGTGAATCACATGCGAGCCGAACATTTCCTCACCTCTTGCTTCATCCAATTGAAGAATGTGCCAGTGATATCCTCCTTGTTGTTGGCAAACATGACAGGGGCATGGTCTGGGTGTTCTGAGTATGCAGTCTTTGGATCCTTCAAGCTTTCATACAACACCGCAGACCCCTTCGCAGCTGTCTCGACGTGAAGGCTGACTATGTGATGAACCGGGTTCTCACTGTGGAGAATCAGAGACAGGTGGTTATTCGCAAACGTGTCCATTGCCAATGAAATGCCGGGTGCGAGTGAGATCGTGCGACCCTGACGAGCAACAGAACTGACCTTCGTGGTAGCAACCCCTGGTAGCCAAAAGATGCAACACGCGCCTGAGTTTCTTTGCGTCGATGCTGACAATCTTGGAGAGCTCATTGATGTGGAGACCCTTGGGTAATCCATGAGCATGTTGATGATCTCTTGGAGCACAGTGCGGATGCAAGCATAGTCATATACTTGCATGAGCTAGGGGTGATAGATTTAGCAATAGCATGATTGGGATGAGGTGGTCGGACGCACGTTGATGGCGGGGTGCAAGGAGGGTGCAAGGGGGGTGCAAGAGTAGTACATAGCTGGGCACATGCACCTTCCAGAGTATGAATGGCACCCTTCAGTGTGATCTGGTCGATAGCATCATCCAAGGGGTGAGGCTCGTGGAGTCGATGGAGGGCACGTCTCCCCCAGCCTTCTCATACCCTGCGACAGCCTCCTGAGCGACTGAGTTAATCAACTCCAGATTGGCTTTGTTGGCCGACATGGTGGTAAAATAGAAGTGGGGAGATTTGGATTGCATTCACGTTGGTTGGGAGGTTTTATAAGCTCGCCCAAGTGTGGGTCCTGGAAGGTTAGATGAAACCCAGTCCGGCAGAATTTGGAAGCAAAGTTGTCTGCATTGAAACTGCTCTCCATTCATTTTGTTTGATGCAATTTCGCACGGGCCGTTGATTGTGTTTTGAGTTCATGCTGGAAAGCCTGGCTGCCACCATGTGCCAAACTGGTGCAACCTCTATACCGAATACAAACATGTAAAAAGATGGTATCATAAGACACGACAAGTTTATGTCGTCTTTATGCCACCATGCCACCTTTGTCTTTTCCGCTGACATATATCATGCCATCCTAACAATTGATCTTTCTTCAGCCAGGATCCGATAGAGATGATATGAAGCTTGAATTAGACATTGAGAGACAATGGTAAACATGCAGATATTGCGAGACAAGACCATGTATTTGCTAGTCATACAACTCGTACATGCCACTGTATGAGAATGTAAAGTCCGAGAATGCTATTATTCATTGGGTATCTCATATCAAGAAACGTCCTGGAGTGACTGAAGCTTGTCCTGTAGCTCGAACTCACCGCTCATGTTGAGCTTGCTATTGTCAATGACGACGATGACGAGGTTCAAGGAATGTGGTCACAGAGTGAACATCATGTGATTCCCCTGCATGAGAACGTTACAAACCCAACACCAAAGCTCGTACAGCCTGATTCCTCAAACAAGACCATCACCGATGCCGATTGTGGTAAGTCAATGTCCTTGTCAATCACTGCAATTTACCGACTAACTTGTAGTAACCATTCCAGTCAGGTGCTCTGCATGCGGAAAAGTCATTGGTGACGAATGGAACGTGTCCCTGGAATTGCTCGCAAATGACCTGAGCGAAGGCCCAGTAGGCAACTGCTGCTTTGTCCGACAGTACCTTATGCTGAGCTACGGCATCATATACATACGTCGGAGTGGATCAAAGGCTTTGGCGACACAAAACTGTTCCACTTCCTTGCAGTCGTGTTGACCTTCAAGATTGGGAGGACTACTAGGTGACAGACCCCTGATCCTGAAGGACTGCAACCATTTGGACCGATTATAGTCATGCATGACCAGCCCGCCTCGCGTTCTCGTGGCTTCTCTTAGACACATGCAGGTGTTGGTTGTACAGTTATAAGTTGGCCCGGAAC
>JBBPLB010000075.1:0-25542 GCA_038089595.1 Bothia castanella
GAAGGAATTGCCAAGGTTGGTGAGCAAGACAGGTTTGTCCGGGTGACCACGAGGGGTGAGCTGAACGGCATCCGTAAGCCTCGAAATTGCTCGCTCTAGGTCCCTGAGCTCCCCACGGCGCTGGAAACGAATGGTGAAGGAATTTCCAAGGTTGTGCAGCCAGGCAGGTTTGTTGGGGTGACCGTCAGGGGCCAGCTGAACGGCATCCGCATGTCTCGAAATTGCTCGCTCGAGGTCCCCGAGGTCCCCGAGGCACTGGAAACGAGTTCTGAAGGAGTTGCCAAGGTTATTCAGCCGGCCAGGTTTGTCGGGGTGACCGTCAGGGGTCAGCTGAATGGCATCCGCGAACCTCGAAATTGCTCGCTCGAGGTCCCCGAGGCGCTCGAAACGGGTGATGAAGGAAGTGCCAAGGTTGTTGAGCAAGCCAGGTTTGTCGGGGTGACCGTCAGGGGTCAGCTGAACGGCATCCGCATGCCTCGAAATTGCTCGCTCGAGCTCCCCGAGCTCCCCCAGGCGCTGGAAACGAGTGACGAAGGAATTGCCAAGGTTGTTGAGCAAGGCAGGTTTGCTGGGGTGACCGTCAGAGGCCAGCTGAACGGCATCCGTAAGCCTCGAAATTGCTCGCTCGAGGTCCCCGAGGCGCTGGAAACGAGTAATGAAGGAAGTGCCAAGGTTGTTGAGCAAGGCAGGTTTGTCGGGGTGACCATCAGAGGTCAGCTGAACGGCATCCACAAGCCTCGAAATTGCTCCCTCGAGGTCCCCGAGGCGGCTGAATCGATTCCATAACGCAACTCCGTAATTTCGTAGAACTTTAGGGTACTGTGGATGCCGGGGCGAGGTCGACTTGACCAATGTCTCCAAATGTGTGATTGCCTGTTGCAAGTCCCCCAAATCCCCAAACCGTTTATGGCGCTCCAATAACTGGACACTCAACGTCCAAAGATCTCTATTTGTGAAGTCTGAACGAGAATCTTGCTGTGTTGAGGATTCTCCACGTGCTTTCACAGGAATCATTGTGCGTCCTGCGTACAACCGCAGAATGCTAGATGCAGCCCACTTCTCATGACTGTCCGCAAACCCAAGCTCCACCGCCTGGCGTACTAATGCCTCAGCCTGTGCAGCGTCGCCTTCACCCTGACGCTTCTCGAATCGCGCCAGATGCAGTATAGCCAGATGGATCAACATGGTAGGTCGATCAGAGTGGCCAACGGGACGGGTAGAAAGTGCACGGTAATACAAGGCGAGGGGAATGTCGAGGGAAACAGAGGTCTTGTTGACCTTATACAGGATCACTTTTGCCAGTGCCAAGTTTGATTTGACAGCCGCACGGCAAGGATGGTCCAGTGAACAATTGTTTAGCGCATGCTCAAACCGTTCGATCGAGCGATCGAGATCCTGTTTGTCTCCATGCTTTCCGCAACTCGACAAAGCCCTGTGAACTTCATCTGTTACGTTTTTTTAGCTGACTACGGCAATCTGTGATTGACTGTGGGCATAATGATTGACGACAATGGTGTTGACACGGGTTACCTACTTACGCAATGTGGGTCAAGGCTCTTCGACGTTGATGGATCACTGCTTTCATGTTTCCACCGCCTGACAGTCATCACAAGGGATGAACACGACGACAGAACATCGCCATCTCTTGAGAAGAACCTGAATGCTGCCATGATGTGAGTGCCCAGAACCTTGTCTAATACTGGGACCTACAGAGATCCTTTGTACTGTGGTCTAGTAGTTGTTCCACGGTAGTCGCCAACTGTCGGAGCGGTTCCCCATTACCCGACATGGGCTGGAACTCGAAGAATGCATAGATTTGAAAACAAACTGTGGCAGACAGATCAGACGGACTGCAGAGTTTGTTAGGACAAGGGTAGGAGAAAGAAGAAATGCCTCACATTGGAATCGGTTCGTCCCATTCGATGACATTGTTATTCACCGATGAACACCTGTTTTCTGTTCTCCATTCTAAGCCGCTGTGCTGTACCAAGGTGTAAAAGCCGGTCGGGATTCGTCTCAGGCCAAGTGCGACATCTGTTGCTCGGATACCTACACGCTCATCAGCAACGTTTGCAAACAGTGTGAAGAAATTTCATACTCGTAATAATTAATTCGTTGTTCTTGGGTGCATACACCGGAGAGCATGAGGAAGGGCGGTCATGCTCCTTGGGGTTGCGGTCAGAGACGTTGGACTCTCGTAGGGTGTTCTGCTGGACGGGTGAGTTGACAGACTAGGAGCTAGGTCTCGAAACCCACGTTGAGGGTAGATATCTCCGATTGGGATGTTTGTTTACTTCTATGCATTGTAGCAAGTTAGAACGAGAGACAGAGCGATGTTGAGGTATGAGTGAGGGACATACCGGGAGCGTTTTTAAGTGCATCTTCGCCTCCACAGCAAGTGGAGTAGCAAGGGCTGTACCATCCCGTGAAGAACTGCACGTTTACACGTTTAGGGACTCAGAGTTCGGAGAAGTGGATGTGTGAATATTATGAGGTGAAGACCACAGCTTCCGCCCTAAACCTGTATGTACAGAACGGGTACAGGTCGAAGGCAGTCACAAGCGGAGCAGTGGTGGGTACTACCATCGGACGTTTTTCGCTTACTAATCTCGCTTGGCGTCACTGACAATTCATCTGCAGAACTCCACCTACTGGCGAAATACCCAGCTTCAATGTCGCAGAAACAGAACCACTCTACGTACTTCACCATCCCTCGCCAACAACTTCCATCCCCTCCTACCTCGACCCACGTCTGGTGGCCAGGACACGCCGTCAGTTTGAGCGCCCCGACGAATATTTTGGCGATACCATTTCCACCGCGCAGGGACCCGACAGCCGCAACATCGTTCAGGTCCAACCGCAGTCCTCCACTCCCATCCTCCTCTTCTGCCCTTACATAGTCCGCTGCACTCGCGTGCGTTAGTAACGGTCGCACGAAACAATGGGCATACCAATCCGTCGGCATCCCCAAATCCGGCACGAATATGGGCACCAAGGTCACTGGAGCCATACCTGGCCCGAACGTTTCGCAGAGCTGTGCGCTACGAGCAAAACCGCGTGTTCCCGATCTGGAGGTGAATCGATCAGAGCGAGGGCGACACACATATACTCACTGGTTCGGTGCTTAAAGCTGAGGAACAGGATACGACTAGTGAAACTTATCCAACATCACGTCTTGATTCTGCTCACTTGTATTTCCATGATCATGTTTACGGTATGTTTTCGTTGCATAAGACCTATGTAGGATCATTGTATCATGTTCGCGTTCACAGCCTCGTTTAGGGGAAAGAAAGAGGGAACTGACTTTCATGCCCACTTGAACCTTTTCTGACATGACGGGGACATATTTGACAGCTATTTGGGGAACAACCACGCGTTCCCAGTTTCTCTTTATGCGACGTCGCGGTTTGCGGCAATGACGGCAATAGAACTCGAGTACTCACTTGTGCATCGTTGCCGCCTTGTCGCCCAACATATCCACTGCATGCCTCGTAATCCCGGGACGCTGCTTCGGGAACGGGTCACGGAGATCGCACAGCCTTGAAAGTGTGGTGAGGACCTTGGAATGGACGTCCGGGAGAGGGGATATCAAAGAGGCTGCTAAGTTATGTGTGTGTTTGGGTCGAGCCGTCGGTCATGTCTCTGAACGGGAGAGTTCGCGAATGAGTCAGCCGATACTACATGGATCTCTATCAATGGCAGAGCTTGAGAGAAGTGGGCACATACCTCGGAATCCTGTGGACAATCGCTGACATAAACCGCGCAGGGAGATGCAGCAGTCCTAACGAAAGGGTAACAAGACAATTCGGGCGACGAGCGTGACGACAATCTCAAACTCGCACGATGGTGAGCGAGGTGAGGGTGAGATGTACATGAACTCCATGATAAGCAAGAACGGGAGCACTCCCCGAATGTAGCTTTTGTAGCTGAGAAGAACTCATCGTTTGGAATTTCAGGGATTTCCCGGGCCGGTCGCCGCCCCGCCCCTTCCGAGGTTCAAGAAAAACGCCCATCGCACGTACAAATCCAACGTGCGTGGAGGGGCAGAGGTGAGGCTCAATGATGCGTCGTGGAGGGAGGAAACGGCGAGGCTCGATGATCGTCAGTCCGTTAGTGCTTCCTTTTCGCTTGCCTTGGCTAATTTGAGGCTCACTCTCAGGCTGACAGCTGGACAGCATGGTCTCGTATAGCAACTACAAACAGCAAGAAAACCCAACGCAAAACAAGACAGCATCCACTTAGGCACCCAGATGTATATACAGAATCCGCTGATCAAACGGCACATCCACCAGCGTCCTCATCGTCTTGTGCAGCGCCCGCGCCGCACGCGTATGATCCAAACGTCCCGACTCGTCCACCATATTATCATAAGACATCGACGTGATCTTGTTCGTCTGACCATCGTCCACGGCCCACATCGTCCCAATCGCCGAATGGAACCCGACAAACTGCATCGCCGACGCGAGATGGATCACCTCGTCCGGATTCTCCTCATCGCCTACGGTCGTATGCACGCCGATAGATACGCAAACTGCGGGTTCTCCAAGTTGCATTGGATAATGTGCTGAATGGTGAAATGGTCGTCGTGGAGCGCAAACGCGGACTCGAACGGTTGTTTCTGATTCGGGAGCCCGTGGGATGCAAGGTGAACCCACTCATTCTCGCCCAATTCCTTTTTGAACGATCTTGCAGCTGATCTCTTGCAGCTGATCTCCTCACTCTGCATCAGCAGCTCGGGAAAATGGAAGACCTCAATGAGACTATCAGCCTCAACCGAGATGCACTTGTGATCCGCCCACCAGGACACCCTCGTCGATACCCCTCATTGCGTTGCGCCGTCTCGCATCTAGCCTTTACACTCGATTCCTACAGTTGAACGAGGCGCAGGACAAAGAAGAGCTATTTTACCTCTATGGGCAGTTGGCACAGCTATCGCAGACGGTTTGTTTAGGCGATCTGTGGGTAACCAGGGATTGGATACATACAGCTGAATACTTCCAGCACCCCACAACGCTGCTTGCATATGAGACTTCTCTTCGTTTACTCGTGCATCATCTCACAACTCTACCTTCATTGCCTCAACATCTTGACCTGCTCAAGCACCTCTCGTCGTCGCTTGCAGTGGACGCGTTCTCAGCTTGTCTTCGCAACCACGCACCTACCAAAGCAGTCGAGCTTCTCGAACAAGGCCGGGGTGTGTTTTGGAACCAGCTCACTCGCCTCCGTTCCCCACTTGATGATGCCATCGCATCTGGCCCAGAAGGAAAGACGTTGGCGGACAAGTATTAGGCGCTCACGGCGCTCATTCGTAACGCCATCGAATCCCCAGGTGCAGATCAGCATGATCGCGTGTGTAGTCTAAATATCGAAACGGAAAAGGTAGTAAACGACATCCGCGCTCTACCTAATCTCTCACGTTTCCTTTTATCATCGCTGTTTTCCGATCTCACACAGGTGGCCTGCGAAGGACCTGTCATTATCGCCAATGCGAGCCAATATGGCTGTGACGCGCTCGTCGTCCCTGTCGACAAGGACCCCGTGCACATCCCGTTGTCGGTGACCAAGGAACGCGTTCGAGAGCTCTCATCGACCCTCCACTCCTTGACGGTGCGCGCAAAGTCTATGAACCTGACGAGCCAACTCGCCACAATCTTGCGGGAACTCTGGGATGACGTGGATTCCCCTATCGTCGACGTCCTCCGGCCAATACACCCTCGTCAATCCCGCCGCGTCTGGTGGTGCCCGACTGCCGGGTTCACCTTATTTCCCTTGCATGCTGCAGGTCGATACAGAAAGGGCGAACGAAATCTCGCCCATTTCTACATCTCGTCTTACACACCTACACTCACCGCCCTTGTTCGTGCTAGACGAGACTATCTGTCGAATGCAGGTGATAAACGCAAATGCTTTGTTGCAATAGGCCAAGCAAAACCCACGGGAGAGAGCGAGCTTCTCTCTGTCTGCACCGAGCTGGCCAACATTGGTCAGCGCGTCCAAGGTCTCGCCACGTTCATGTGCATCGAGGGTCGCGAATCCTGCCTTTCCAACTGTCATTGGGACGATGTGAGCCGTGGACGACGGTCAGACAAATAGGATTACGTCGATGTTTTATGTCCGCATGGTGATGCATCGGGTCGTTTGGATCATACCCGTGCTGCCTCTGCACTGCACAACACGATGAAGAGGTTGGTGGATGTTCCACTTGATCAACGAATCCTCTATATCCATCTTGGTGCCTGGGTGTACGGTGTTTTTCTCTGTCCTGTTTTACCTTTTAGTCACTTTCTGGACTTTTCGACGTGGTCAACTAATCGTCAATTGGTTCTGGGAGTTGAATAGATCGAGTGAAACAGTACCAAGATAAACACGACAGTTGATCTGAATGATGCATCCCTCGCCCGACTCTCATCCTACCAGGTCCACCATCAAAAATAAATCAAAGCACGATACACAAACAATGTCACAGCCCCAGATCGACACCCGACTACTCATGCCTCCTTGGCAGGATACCAACCAACCGTCTCCCACGCGCTCCCGGCGGTATCTCCCACTCCACATGACACCCCCACTCCCAATCGACCTCCTCGATCGTCGCCCACTGTGCCTCGATAAACCTCGTGAGCGGACAGAGCCCCGATGGCGATTCCGGACACCTGCTGATATCCGTCAGCGGGACAGGACCCATCGTTGACAACGATGCGGATGTGCGAGGGCTCTTCCTTTGCCACCGTCGCGTCATAAAATATGGGACAGGAGAGCACTGGAGGTGCATGCCATTGTGTCAACAGTTGCCACGCGCCAGATATGTAAGAACAGGACTTATGTTGGAATTGGACATTGACTGCAAACGGCGCGAGATCGGATACTCTAAAGGGCTGGTTTGCAGGGATGTTGTCCACCGGAAGAGGACCAGTCGCGGCGAGTGTCGTCAGGTTCAAGGCCGTGAGGACTGTTTAATCACATTCGGAATCAGACGAGCGAGTGCGTCATAAAGACGACTCACTGTTGAGAACGACGACTTCGTGCGTCGCATCGACACACAAGTCGTCATTCAGTGGCCGAGTGCGGGGGTCAGTGTGCAAGGTTGCGTTCGTGCTCGAATCGTGCGTCTCGATCGGCGTGTGGGTGAGTCGGGAAATGGGTTCTTGAACCCAACCTAGTTTTCACTGGGATCAATGAGTGATGGGGAAGACGTGACAGTGTCGCACGCATCTCGTGCATGCTACCACGTCATAGATAATTGATAATCCAGACTCCCGTCTTTGGTAAGGCGATGAGAATATGATCGTGATGGACACGAGGAATAGAGTGGAATTGGGACATTGCATGAGATGGCTTTCTCCAACGACATTGAAGTTGAACAAGGACGGATAGTGTTGCCGAGTTCAGCGACTGCTTGCAATCGATACTGGCATGGGGGGGAGAAGGGTATGTGACATGGATGGGACATAAAACCGTATCCTGGAAAAGGGATATCGACGAGTCATCAATCGATCGATACTGTGGCATGTGATGGCAGTACTTCGCGTCATTCAGTAGGCTTCGAGGTGAAATCCGTTGGGAAAAAACACTTCAAAAAGTGTCAGCTCAAGGACCGATGCCTGGTAATATTGAGTCTGATCAACAGACCAGCGTAATTTTTACAGGCGGGTGGAAACATGAAGACGATTATGTAATGGCAAAAGCCAGTCGAGCTTGTGTTTGTTATGAACACCATCAGGCGCCTGCGGCAGCCGTGGCCCGGGAAACCTGAGGTTCTGGCATTCTCATCATGGCTAGCGCTGTCCATTGTTCTCTCTCAGGCTAGCAAACCATGTCAGATCTCAAACCGTACACTGGCCCTACCAAACTTGTTGTAGCGTTCGACATCGGTACGACCTACAGCGGTATCTCATACTGTATCCTTGAACCTGGACGAGTTCCTGAGATTCTGGGGGTTACGAGGCAAGTCCTTCATTTATTTCCATCGGTTTATCCTCACTGGCTTTAGATTTCCTGAGCAGACATCAATCCACAGTGACGCCAAAGTACCATCTCTCTTGTACTATGACAAGAACGGTAATGTCAGAGCGAGAGGTGCCGAGGTGCTCGTCGAATGGGTAGTTGAGACTGCGCTGAGGGAAGACTGGACGAAGGCCGAATGGTGAGTAATGAGCCACATTGAGGCATTCGATTTGTTCATCACATTCAGGTGGAAGCTTCACCTCTGTCCGAAGCACTTGGCCTCTTCTATTAACCCGGGCTATGATTTCCCCCCACTACCACCCGGAAAATCCATCGTAGAAGTTCTCTCGGACTATATTAGGTTTCTCTTCGAGTGTCTGAAGACCTATTTGGTGGAACACCATCCTTCCTTCGCATGGTCACCTGTCGAGGACACCATCGAATACATCTTCACCCATCCAAATAACTGGGAGGATGCACAACCGCTATACCGCCGTGCGATCGAGCATGCTGGCCTAGTCCCCAGTACACCTAAGGGGCGGTCTCGTGTCCACATGCTAACAGAAGGCGAAGCTGGCCTTCACTTTTGCGTTCCAAACCTTCTCAATGCGGAGTCGATTAACCAGTACGCTCTTCGAGGAGTCGTCATCATCGATGCCGGCGGCAGGACCATCAACTTAAGCATGTTCTCGATGACGTGCAACCCGATCTCCTGTGAGGAGATTGCTCCAGCTGAGTGTATGTGTGTGTCACCGTCAGCCGATTTTCTACTTATTTTGCCCAATTGTTAGGCAGACTGCAGGGATCAGTTTTTGTTACTCGCCGGGCCAAGGCATGGTTGCAAAGTTGGTAACCCTTTTCTTTTATTGCTTTGCCAGTGACAAACCCGAGGCTCTAAACGCAGGAAAACTTGAAGGTTGGGAACACTCCAGCCCCGAGGAGATAGATGACTTTATGCGCGAATTCGACCGCACAACGAAACTCTTGATTAAGAGTGATAAGGAGCCAGCTTACATCAAGGTTACTGGTCGTCGCTACAATAATTCGACATATAACATCTTGTCTGGAAGGCTGAAACTCTCGGGGTGCGACTTTGTTCAGTTTATGCAATCGCCACCGGTCATCTTAACCCATGTTTCTTAGTGAAGAAGCAACCAGCCTGTTCAATGATTCTATCCACGCCATCATCGACGCATTCGAACAACAGCAGAAATCTGTTCCGATACTGATTACGGTGGGTTTCATTATGTTGGGGCCATTCTTCAAGTTTACCTTTCTTTGTACCTGTAGACGGCATTCCTTGTTGGAGGGCTCTCGACGAACGACTGGCTCTGGTCCAGGCTCCAGTTGCATTTCGCAGCCAAGAACATCAAAATATGTCGTCCCGACAATCGTTTGTATGTGTTTGTCCAGCATGCATGCTGATGTCGTTGACACGTTCTCAGCAAGAAAGCTGTCGCTGACGGGGCGGTATTATCACATGTTGATCGTGATCATCATCTTGCCACATGCGATAATCTGCAAAAGATGACCCGGTTGGCTCAGGAGAGCTCGAGCGCATTCATTGGCACGTTGACCCGCACGTCGTCGATATCCACACTGACTAGACAGAATAGTTGCCCACCTCGAGAAAACCGTTGCCGAACTCCGTGCCGAGCTCGTCGACAAAGCCAATGAAAATGATGGCCTCAACAAGACTATCGCATTTCTTCGTGCCACTCTTCGTGCATACGAGCAGAAACATCAATGTGAAGCCCTGTATGATCAATGCCGCATACATGATGCGGCAAGTTCTCTTAGCAAGATCATGAATACCATCGACGACGCGGTGAGAACTAACAAGTTTATCACTGACTGGATTACAGGTGAGTTTTCAGCGTTGCATATTAAGGGAGAGTATTTAATTCCTACGATCAGAGTTTGCGCAACGGTGTGTAATGGCGCTGGAAACAACTGGAGATGATGCGCGGAACGTCAAGAAACATGACGAGGCCATTGTGGCCTACTCCACTGCGTTGTCTCTCAGTGACTCGACTGCGAAGACTTTACTAATCAAGTGGGCAAGCACAATGCTGATTCATCACTCAGTGAACGAAACATTGGATGGCGCTGCCAAGGTATGCTTCGCATGATAGCCCGACGTCAGACGTCGATTCATTGTTTTATTTTATTGATCTACTTTGGTAAAGTTCAAGCTTCCGAAATTTGTCATTTTCCGCGCAATTTGCGATGTTCTCGAGGCGGATGGACGTGTCACGGAGGCAATAGCATGTTTCCGACAGATGGAAAGTGAACCCGCTGGCGCCATGAATGTCCGTCATGATCGAGAAAAGTGGGAACCTGGTGAGTGGCTGAGTAGCGACGCCAAGGTTTTCTGAGCGTTCCTCGCAGGTTTCAAACGTCGCTGTACAGAGAGGCTTCAGAAACTTGGAGACGTCGCTATGGGCTCTCGAAATTACATTGGAGCTACTCAACACTTCTCGACGGTATTGTCGCTCAACCCATTGGATCCTGTCGACATCCTGCTCAAGCGAAGCAAAGCACGAGCGTTTATGAAGTTATGGGAGGAGGCGTTGAGTGACGCTAATGAGGTATGCTTTGTGTTTCACATGGCGTCGACTGTATCAATAACAGGGCGTTAGATCATCAAACTCGACGCATCATGCCATCGAGGTTATGAGATGAAGCACGCAGCATTACATGGTGCGCGACACCATGAAGAAGCCGTCAAAGCGTTTGACATGATGCTCTCGAAGATAGAGCAGTCCCCTGACCCAGCCATTCGCCGTTAGTCATTCCCCCCATATCCCTCATACTTCTACGCATTGATTGACATTCACCACAGAACTTCGTCGTCAATATGTTGACGCCAGACCCATCATTCGACAGGCTGTCGTCTGCACTATCCGTCACATGCCACGTGTACTCGTCGATACCACCACTGGTCATTTGTACGACAAGAAACAGCAATCAGACGCATTTGAGGCCCTCCCAATCTATCATGAGCTGATATCGTCGATGACGACGCAGCTAGACCACCCACGCATACTGACCGCCGTGAAGGAGTTCTACCGATACGTGATGCTCTCACACAGGTGGGAGGATGGTGAACCTCTTTTTCGGGACATCGGGACCAGTTCGATCTATAACCTAAAGGCATCGCCCGCGAACATCAAGCTACAGAGGTTTTGCTTGCTTGGGCGTTCTTCCGGCTTCCGGTGGGCGTGGAGCGACAGCTCCTGTGTGGACCAATCAAGCACTAGAGTATTGGAAGAGTCGTTGGTTGCCATGTTCGCGTGGTATCGTGGCTCGTCCCTCACGATTGTCTACCTTCGCGATGTTTCGTCGGAGTCGCTGTTCCCCAGCGATCTCCAAGGGAGCATCTGGAACACTCGCGCATGGACCTACCAAGAATATGTTGCTGCGGAAATCATTCGGTTCTACACCACAGACTGGGAGCCATACCGTGGTTTGACTTTGTTGAACCACAAAGAGTCGCCAATCGTCATCTCTGAGATGCAGCGGGCCACAGGAGTCTCTGCACAAGAGATGGCTGTGCTCTGCCCCGGCCTGGACAGGGTGCGCGAGAAGCTCTTTTTGGCCTCGAGGCGCGAATCGACGCTTGTAGAAGACATCGCATATTCGCTGTTCGGGATTTTCAAGGTGTCTATATCGGTCAGATATGGAGAGGGCAATCAGGCGGTGGGACGTCTTCTGGAACACATCCTGGCAGGATCAGGAGACGTCTCGGTTCTCGCCTGGACCGGGAGTGCGGGTGAATATAACAGTTGTCTACCCACGGACCTAAGCGTCTATGCCAAACTCGTTCCACCGCATATACCGCTACCCATCGAGAAAGCTGAGATGGATCGCATCGTTACGGAATTGCGTGCATCCTTGTCCGACGTCTCCACTGTCATGAGGCTATATCACCGGCTTCATGAACTCCCCTCACCACTCTTCGTGGCCAGCCGACTCAGAATTCCTGGTATCGTGTTTCCGCTCCCCGAACTCACCCATGTCGAAGATTCAGATCCCGAGACGGGGCTCCATGTATATCGTGCAACGACTCTCGAGTTCGGGGATGTGGAGATCAAGACGACGGATGAGCTGACTGGGATGAAGGGTCTCTGCCTCGTCCATCCATGGATCCGCACTCTGCTCGACCAAGAGCATTCGCAGGGTGTGGCCATGCTTGACAATGAAATACAAGCGTTGCGGTTCGTCGCTCGTCTCAGGCAGCCCTTTGGAGCGCTCTTGTTTGCGCCACTTTCGCGCGTCGAGTACAGACGGGTTGCGACGGATGGTTTGATCATGGTTCAAATTCGTGATGAGGTGTCAGTCAATCAGTTGATGGATAGCATCCGCACGATTGAGGTGCAGTAGTCGTGACTCATTTCAGCCCACAGGGTATGCCAAGCAAGTATGATACATCCTTGGACGTCGCTTTGTCGGCGTGCGAAGGGGGTGACGTGTGGGATTGCATGTGTTATCTACTTAGTTGCATGCAATGAAAAGGTGGTGCTATGGAACTCGGAGGGAGAGTGTGGGCGTGAGCGCAGAGTGCTGGCCGGTCAGGCCATCAGGGACGGGAGCGACTACCTACCGGGTGAGACGTGGGCTGCGGTCCCCGTGCGGTAGGAGGGGTCGACGACGCAAGTAGCGACGAGCGGTGTGCCCGGTGGGTAGGAGGCGAATGTGAGGTACCTCGTGGGAGGCCTTGCGAAGCGGATAATTCTTCCTGGATTGCTGGGGTGCGAGAATTTGGGCGTGTTTGCATGCGTAGGTAGATGATAAAAGCGTCACTAGCCCATCTACCTTTGACCTTGACGACCTCGAATGGAATGTTCCTTGGTAGGTTATTCGAGGGTGGATCCGATGCGCATGCCGTGACCCTCTAGGTCCTGGACGGCACGCACAGCATCCAGCTTTTTTTCACATAACAACCAGAGTTGCATGGATTCAAAAGGTACCTGACCTTTTTCTGTCAGTACGGAGACGGGGAAATGATTTTCCTACCAGTTGAACAGCTGCATTCACGGGCAGACTCCCTTGTCGCCCAGTTTCAGGAAAGAGGCGGGACGAATCTCATCGATGAGGCGATCGTCCTTGATCGTGAAGCACTCGAACTTTGCCCGCCTGGCCACCCACAGCGAGCTACCGCCTTGGCACAACTTGCGTTTCGTCTCGGTGATCGCTTCAACCACCTTGGGACATTGGCGGACCTCGAGGAGGCTATTGCCCTCTACCGAGACGCGCTAGCACTTTTTGCACCAGAGGACTCTTGTCGACCAGCGTCTTTACACAACCTCGCAATTCGTCTGTATATGCGGTTCGCACAACTTGGGGAAATGGAGGACCTCAATGAGGCCATTGTCCTCGGCCGAGAAGTGCTGGCCCTTGATCCACCAGGCCACCCAGATCGATCAGCACCGTTGAACAATCTTGCAATTCATCTCTTCGCCCGGTACGAGAAGCTTGGGGAAATGGAGGATCTCAACGAGATTATTGTCATCGATCGCGAAGCCCTGGCGCTTCACCCACAGGGACACGTTCGTCGCTGGGCTTGGTTGACCATCCTTGGAGTTCATCTCCACACCCGGTACGAGCAGCTCGGGACAATAGAGGATCTCGACGAGGCGATTGCATTCAGTCGGGAGGCGCTGACGCTTCGCCCACTGGGGCACGCAGATCGGTCAGCATCTTTGAACAGCCTTGCACGTCGCCTCCACGCTCGGTACGAGCGGCTTGGGGCAATGCAAGATCTCAATGAGGCCATTGGCCTCGACCGCGAAACACTAGCGCTGTACCCACAAGATCACCCTGATAGACCGTTTTCTTTGTTGAATCTTGCGGAGAGTCTCTCCGCTCGATACAAGCAACTTGGAGGAGTGGGGGATCTCAACGAGGCTATTATGCTCGATCGAGAGGCCTTGGCGCTTCATCCACCAGGGCACTCAGATCGGTCAGTGTCGTTGAACAACCTCGCAGTTCATCTCTACGCTCGGTACGCGCGGTTCGGAGAAACGGAAGATCTCAACGAGGTCATTATCCTCGACAGAGATGCACTTGCTCTTCGCCCACCAGGGCACCCTGATCGATCAACATCTCTGAACAATCTTGCAGTCCGTCTCTCCACCCGCTATAAGCGGCTCGGGGCAATGGAGGACCTCAATGAGGCTATTCTACTCAACCAAGATGCGCGGACGCTTCACGCATCAGGCAACCCTCTTCGGTCGGGGTCAATGATCAACGCTGCAGCTCTTCTTTTTGCACGGTACAAGGGGCTTGGGAAGATCGAGGATCTCAACGAGTCTGTTGACCTTGACCGAGAGGCATTGGCGCTTCATCCCCCAGGACATATGTATCGGTCGCTGTCTTTGAGTAACCTTGCCGTTCGCCTTTCCACTCGGTATGAAAGGCTCGGGGCAATAGCGGATCTCAACGAGACCATCTCCCTTGACCGAGATGCAGTGGCTCTTCGCCCACCAGGGCACCCAGATCGGTCGGCATCCTTAATGAACCTTGGAGCTCATCTCTACACTCGGTACCAGCAGCTTACGGCAATCGAGGATCTTGATGAAGCCGTTGCCCTCGACTGGGAATCACTGGCACTTCACCCTCAAGGCCACCCACTTCGGCCAATGTCTTTAACCAACCTCGCAACCCATCTCTCCCGTCGATACGATCAACGCGGTGAAGCAGAAGACCTCAACGACGTCATCGTCCTTGACCGAGAAGCATTGGGGCTCCGCCCACAAGGGGACCGAGATCGGTCTGTTTCTTTGAATAACCTTGCCCTTCGTCTTTCCACTCGGTATGAACATCTCGGGACAACGGAGGATCTCAATGAAGCCATCGCCCTAAACCAAGAGGCACTAGCGCTACGTCCCCCTGGGCACCCGGATCGGTCGGTATCTTTGATGAACCTTGCACTTCGTTTCTCCACCCGGTTTGAGCAGATGGAGAGAATGCAGGATCTTGACGGGGCTATTGTCCTCATTCGGGACGCGTTGGCACTTCGCCCACAAGGGCACCCCCAACGATCTTCTGCATTGAAGTACCTCGCATCTTGGCTTTGCAAGCGGTTCATTCGACTGAGTGAGGTGCAGGATATAAGGGAGCTCTTCAGTCTGTATGCCGAGTTGGCACACGTGTCGCAAATTGTCTCTTCGGAGGATCTTTCCGCAGCCAGACAATGGATTCTTGCGGCTGAACGTTTTCAGCACCCTACGATAATTTTAGCATATGAAACATCCCTTCGATTACTCGTCCATCATCTTGCCATTCTCCCCTCTTTACCTCGTCATCTTACGGTTTTCAAGGACTTCACATCATCGCTCGCAGTGGACGCGTTCTCAGCTTGTCTTCGCAATCGCTCCTTCACGAAGGCAGTTGAGCTGCTCGAACAAGGCCGGGGCGTTTTTTGGAACCAACTCAGACGCCTCCGTTCCCCACTCGAGGACGTCATCGCATCTGGCCCGGCAGGAAAGTCGTTGGCAGACATATTCACGCAACTCACAACACGCATTCACAATACCCTCGATTCACCTGGTGCAGATCAGCATGACCGTTTGTGGCATCTGAACGTTGAATTGCAACGGGTCGTGACCGATATCCACGCACTACCCGGCCTCTCTCATTTCCTCTCACCGTACCTCTTCTCCGATCTCCAACATGCGGCCCGTGGAGGTCCCGTCATCATCATCAATGTGAGCCAGTATAGCTGTGATGCACTTGTCGTTTTGGTCGACCAGGATCCCGTCCACGTTCCATTGTCGATCACCAAGGAACGTGTTCAACAAGTGTCATTGAATCTCCGTACCTTGACCTTGCGCGCAAAGACGATGAATATGACGAGTCAGTTTGCCATCCTCCTGCGGGAACTCTGGGATGATGTCGTTTCCCGCATCGTCGACGTCCTCCGTCCAATATATCCTCGTCGGTCGCGTATCTGGTGGTGTCCTACCGCCGAGTTCTCTCTTCTCCCCTTGCATGCCGCTGGTCCGTATCGGAAGGGTCAGCAGAATCTCAGTGATATCTATATCTCGTCCTACACACCCACCCTTACTGCCCTCATTCGTGCAAGACGGCCCGCTCCACCGAATTCTGGGGATAAGGGGAAACACTTTGTTGCCATCGGTCAAGCGACTGCCACCGGGGAGAATGAACTCGTTTCGGTTGGGTGCGAACTGGCCAACATTGGACAGCGCGTCCAAGGGCTCGCTGCATTCACGCGCACCGAGGGCCCCGAATCCAGCATTTCCCGCGTCGCTGAGGAGCTCAGAAAGAATGAATGGGTCCATCTCGCATGCCACGGGCTCCCGAACCGGAAACAGCCATTCGAGTCCGCGTTTGCGCTCCACGATGGCCATTTCACGATCGAGCGCATCATGCGGTGCGACCTCGAGAACCCCGAGTTCGCATACCTGTCCGCCTGTCACACGACGGTCGGGTATGAGGAGAGTCCGGATGAGGTGATCCATCTCGCGTCGGCGATGCAGTTTGCTGGGTTCCGTTCTGTCATTGGGACGATGTGGGCTGTAGACGATGGTCAGACGAACAAGATCACGACCCTATTTTACGAGAATATGGTGAGTGCTTCTGGTCAGTTAGATCATACCCGTGCGGCGTTGGCGCTGCACAAGACGATGAGACAATTGGCGGATGTACCATTTGATCAACGCATTTTGTATATACATCTCGGTGCCTAGCTTCATATCCATGCTTGCTGTCTTGCTTTGCTTCGCTTACATTCGCTGTCTGTAACCGCTATCGAGCATGAGGCTCAATTTTGTAAAACGGGTTGACCGAGTGCTGGTCTTCAGTTTTGTTTGCCTTTGTAATACCCTGTGGCGGTACACCTCTGTAACTCAGTCCACTCGGACCTTCATCGTCTTTCTCCCAACACATGAACCCAGGTCATTGCAAGGAATACGACCCAGAACCAGGTCTCGAAGGGCACAACGGCAACGAAGCCAGCGAGCGCGTCGGCCTGCTCTCTGGCTCACACCATGCCCTGCCAGTTGCAGACGGAGACCATATCGACGACTGCTCCAACCTGACCGCAGGTCGCGCTACCCACACACCCAAATACGCGCTGAAACATTTGCTCGCATCCTTTGTGGGAGGTATTGCCGCGTGTCTCGCTGTCCAAGTTTCACTGTTCGGCCCTGGCTGCTTCTCTGGCCGCGAGCGAAGTGGCAGCGCCGGCGCGGGCACGGACAAGGTCGATGTCTATGCGCCTCCGTGGGTCGGCTCTACCACCGTTCACAACTACCCACCGCCCTCTCCCACCAACCACTATCCCCCGTTATTCCCCACCGAGTACGCTTTCCTCCGTTCATTCCATCATTTTTTCTAACATTGTTCTTGTGCAACGCAACAGTGTTGGATACCCAGGGAAAACACCAACTGGTGCAGAACCAGCTCTCATCGCGACCGCTCCGACCCAGCCTCTCCAAACGGGTGCTGCACAGCTCGTCGCACCCGCATATACCTCGCTCCCAGATCCTCCGGCCAAACCCTCGACACCCAGCGAACGCCCTTTCAACCTCTTCCGCTCGTGGGGCAACCTCTCTCCTTGGTACAGCGTCCCACGCGGTGCGTTTGGGATTGACCAAGGTGCAGAGCCACCTGCGGAATGTGACATTAAAGGCGTGCACATTTTGCATCGGCATGGGGCACGATACCCTACTGGATGGGGTACGTGTCTCGGAAAGAGGCGAGTGGTGCGCATCGATTGGCTGACGAACGTGGGTTTGTAGCGAGCTATGGAGGACCGGCGTCATTGGCACGAAGAATGCATGAGAGTGCCGAGCAGTGGGATGCCTCTGGGAGATTGGCGTTTTTGAACGATTGGTGGGTGGCGACGCGTTTTTAATGTGATTGTGAAATTGATGATGCCACGAACAGGACATACAAGCTTGGTGAAGAAGGTTCTGTCCATTAATTGCTTTCCGAGTTATAGTCTGACACACGAGCAGTCCTGACACCATTTGGAAGGCAACAACTATGTGAGCACCTTTCTTCCGTTCTGTATCTTCATTCTTTACTTTTCGACTTCAACTCTCCCTCGCCCGTTTTTTTGTCGGTTTGATATGAATTGAACTGATAATATGATGTATAGATGACTTGGGAATCTCGATGAGACTGAAATATGGGTTCTTGTTAGAGGTGGGTTCCACCGTTGTCGTCAGACCATGCAATCATAATGCGGCTGCCTCCATAGGGCTTTACAGCACAGGACAAGCTACCCGTATTTAGGACTGAATCCCAGTGAGTTACTCTGTGCCTCTCACCGATTGGAACCGCCATGTGACACTGCAAAAGAGATCGTATGCATGCTTCTGCAGTCAACTTTGCATTGGGCTTCTTTGGTTGGCCCCTCGACGGAAAATACGAACAAGTGATCACGATCGAGGCATCCGGTGTAAGTTTTCCTCTTTAAGGGGTGTCGTCTAACTTCATCTTCTGTCCGCTAGTTCAACAACACGCTCGCTCCCTATGATACCTGTCCTAATGCCGGTACCCATGATAAATCGGACCGCTCCTTGCCCTACGTCAAGAAATGGACTGGGATTTACTTGAAGGAAGCGCAGAAGCGATTACAAGCCGATTTGCAGCCTAGCGAGGGTGGGCAGGGATTTAACTTGGAGATCGAAGATGTCTATAGGATGCAACAAATGTGTGCATATGAGGTAGCATATTTCGGTTTTTCATCCGTTGCGGAGTTGTCTAACTATGGTCAAGACTGTCGCGCTCGGCTACTCCAAATTCTGCGAGTTGTTCACGGAGGATGAATGGGAAGGATTCAATTATGCGTCAGTATTTTCCCTTGCCTGTCGTGCGTGCTCTCACATCTGGAATCACGCAGCCTTGATCTATCCTTCTGGTACGACTCTGCGTTTGGCTCGCCTGTCGGCCGTGTGCAAGGCGTGGGTTGGGTTCAGGAGCTCATTTCCCGACTCACCCACACGCCGATCGAGACGCACAACTCGAGCACGAATGCAACCTTGCACGCTGACCCTCGCATTTGGCCACTGAATGACGACTTGTATGTCGATGCGACGCACGAAGTCGTCGTTCTCAACAGTGAGTCACCTTTATTGACGCACTCACTCGTCTGATCCCGAATGTGATCAAACAGTCCTCACGGCCTTGAACTTGACGACGCTCGCCGCGACTGGTCCTCTTCCGGCGGACCACATCCCCGCAAACCGGTCCTTTAGAGTATCCGATCTCGCGCCGTTTGCGACCAACGTCCAGTTCCAACGTAAGTCTAGTTCTTACATATCCGGCGCGCGGTAGCTGCTGACACGATGACATGCACCTCCAGTTCTCTCCTGTCCCACATTTGACGATGCGACGGTGGCAGAGGAAGAGCCCTCGCACATCCGCATCGTTGTCAACGATGGTCCTGTCCCGCTGACGGGTATCAACGGGTGTCCGGAATCGCCCTCGGGGCTCTGTCCACTGGCGACGTTTATCGAGGCACAGCGGACGACGATCGAGGAGGTCGATTGGGAGTGGGGGTGTCATGGGGAATGGGAGATAACGCCGGGGAGCGCGTGGGAGACGGTTGGGGGTTGGTATCCGGCCAAGGAGGCATGAGTAGTCGGGCGTCGATCTGGTGCTGTGACATTGTTTGTGTGTCGTGCTTTGATTCATTTTTTGATGGTGGACCGGGTAGGATGAGAGTCGGGCGAGGGATGCATCATTCAGATGAACTGTCGTGTTTGTGTTTCACTCGATCTATTCAACTCCGAGATGTCATTGACAGTTCGTTGACCACGTCGGAAAGTCCTCCATATATCTGCAGCCATCGCACTTCCCATCGTCTCACATTGCTCCATTGTTCACACTTGCATAGCATCCTTGTGCTGACGACGGCTGGCCCTCTACAGTGATGCCAGTCCGTCAGTGAACGATGCTGGTTGCTGTGGTGGCTCACGTTCAATGATCTGTCGGGCGGGTCTGCGTTGGCCGTGATGTGGGTGACGTACTGGCATGAGGTGGCCTGTGTGTCTATTGATCATGACGTGGTAGTCGTGCTATGATGGTGATCATCCTGGTGCGGTGGAAACCCGTCATACAATCGCGAGGTGGGTTTGTGGGCAACTTAGCTGGAGATCCTCGTTACCCGTTTTTTGACAGTGCATCCAATCGGTGAAAATGTGTTAGAGGCAGCCGTGCCGCCGTAATATTGCGCCGACATCAGGGGTCACACGCTAAGTAATTCAAAACGGGCCAGCGACTTGTAGATAATCATGATGCGTTTGATAACAACTACAGAAAGCGACTGGAAGGTAAAACAGGACAGAGAAAATCTGTATGGACCTGCAGCATGCAAGGGCAACAGGGTGAACTCGGCGGTCGAGCACCACCAGATGCGGGATTGACGAGGGTGTATTGGCCGGAGGACGTCGACGATGGGGGAAATCACGTCATCCCAGAGTTCCCGCAAGATTATGGCGAATTGGCTCGTCAGGTTCATAGACTTTGCGCGCACCGTCAAGGAGTGGAGGGTCGATGAGAGCAGAGCTCTCGAACGCGCTCCTCCAATTTGCATGGTACGTTGCAGTGTTTCAAACTTCAAGAAACTTTAAGCGCCAATATTTCAACGCCCAAAACCGTGACCGAGTCATGCTCGTCAATCACTCATCGAGGCGTAAAAGCGTTCCACTCCTCAGCGCGGTCGTATCGACCGCCAACGCAGTGACTGGGAGTGGGTGGTAGAACTCTGATCTGGTGGGACTGCAACACTTCAGCACTCGTAAAAGGACGGCCTCTACCACCTTGTCTCACCGGCACCCTCGATGACCACGCTGGGGCCACGTTCTTGAGGGACACCGAAAGCGCATGATCGGAGGTCCATATCTTTTCCACATGCGAGTGTTGGGTTGCATAGCTAGTACAAGTTGCAGAACTACGATATGACCTCATAGTATACAAATGTCGACGAGACATAACGATGTAAATTACAGGGCACCACAGTGAACACTCAAAGACTTTCAAAGACCTACGTGGATGAAAGGAATCCACTCCGAGAACGATGCACCGCCGTCCCGCAGACATCGCATGGCATCCTGCAGCGATCGAGCCGCCTCCCGATAATCCGGCCGTGTGCCGTTCAAAAAGAGCTGCCCATACACGTCCTCGGCCACCTCAGGCGCGAGCCTATCACTGATCGACCACATCGTTCCAACCACTCCCCCGTACCCTGCAAACAGCATCCCAGCAGCGATATGGATCGCCTCGTCCGACAGCTTCTTATCACCCGTCGCTGTCTGACATGCGGAGAGAAATGCCAGCCCACCCCGGGGTCGTCTCAACTCGATGATATTGGATAGTTGCAATCGGTGATCATTGGCAAGACAGAGTCCACTCTCCGTCGGGTTCGCCGCATCTTGGATTCCGTGGCATGCGAAATGAACCCAGTCCGCGTCCTTCATTAGATCAAGTACTTCCTCGACAGTTCCGACAGAGGATTCGAATAGAGTGACTCGTGAAGAGGGAGAATTGGTGATTATCCTCCTGATGCGTTTCAATTCGGCGGCCACACCCGGAAGGTGAGGCAGGCCATCAGATGGTGGTTGACGGACAGCAAGGAAGCGGAGATTGTTGCTAGACGCGGCACGGGGCTCAGGTGAAGGCACAAGGATGCTGAGGGTGGGGACGTATGACGAGACGACGAAATCGAAGACTTTATGCACAGATTGTGAATACTGAGAGTCATAGAAGCCAGCGGCATGAATAGGGAGAAAGGTGAACGGCCCAGTGGGACACCAAAATATGCGTGTGAGGTCCTGAAGAGTCTGTTGGGAGATGTAGATAAACAAGTGGGGTGTGAGGTCAAGTAACGACACAACATACCGAAAATCCTAGGGCATCCATGACTGGTTTGACGACACATTGCCACAGACGGGACAAGATAGATTCCCATTTGCTGTCAAGCTCCGGCGGCATACGGCGTCCAACCCTTTCGCCATGGGGAATGGTGGGGGCATCACGAGCCAAACTCTTCACTGAAGTCTGAAGATCTTCGCATCTCTTGAGAGTGAAATTGGGAAGGGGGACATGAATGACACTCTCCACGTTGGCGAGAACAATCAACGCATCACATCGATTTTCAGCAGCATTGAGGATGACAACTGGGCCGGAGTGTGCTGAGGCACGGAGCTGAGAGAATTCTTTGTGGAGGAGAAAGCGGTCGAAACCAGGTAACTCCCGGATCTCCTTGAGCAGTTTATCTCGCTCGATCGCTAACGCGCGGTGTCTGCTGGCTTCCTGGTCCAAAGAAGCTGTCGTATAATGTTCTGCATCGTGAAAGGTTTCCGATATCAACGATAAGGACTTCTCGCGGGTCAAATTAGCTTGCTCTAACGCCGTCGACAAATCCCGAAGTCGGCGGCCATGATGAGGGTGGACAGTAGATAGCTCGTCATAGGAGCTGCGAAGCTGAAAGAGTTCCCCCCAAACAATCGATCGTCCTTGCTCGAGCCATTCCACAGCGGTTTCCGGATACCCCGACTCCACAGCAGCAGCGGCAGCCTCTCGGACGATATCAGCACCTCGGATGAGTTCACTGTAGCGGTGTGAGAGTGGAAGGCCTATCCATGCGAGCTGAGGAAGGAGACCTATGGCAACGGAATATGCGTGGAGCAGGGAATGATGGCCTGAAACACGGGCCCACGTAATCCATTGCAGCGACGCATTGAATCGATGAGTAGGAGGGCCCGTAGCATGAGAAGCAGAGTGAGAGGAAAGCGAAATTGCTCGCTCGAGGTCCCCAAGCTCTCCAAGGCGCTCAAAACGAGTGATGAAGGAAGTGCCAAGGTTACTCAGCCAGCCAGGTTTGTCGGCGTGACCGTCAGGAGTCAGCTGAACCGCATCTGTATACCTCGACATTGCTCGCTCGAGGTCCCCGAGGTCTCCAAGGCGCTGGAAACGAGTGAAGAAGGAATTGCCAAGATTATTAAGCAGGGAAGGTTTGTTGGGGTGACCGTCAGGGGTCAGCTGAACGGCATCCGTATACCTCGACATTGCTTGCTCGAGGTCCCCGAGCTCCCCGAGGCGTTTGAAACGAGTGATGTAGGAATTGGCAAGGTTGTTCAGCCGGCCAGGTTTGTCGGGGTGACCGTCAGGGGTCAGTTGGACAGCATCCGCATACCTCGACATTGCTCGCTCGAGGTCCCCGAGGTCCCCAAGGTGATCGAAACGAGTGAAGAAAGAATTGCCAAGATTGTTAAGCAGGGAAGGTTTGTTGGGGTGACCGTCAGGGGTCAGCTGAACAGCATCCGCAAGCCTCGAGATTGCTCGCTCGAGGTCCCCAAACTCCCCAAGGCGCTTGAAACGGGTGGTGAAGGAAGCGCCAAGGTTGTTCAGCCAGCCAGGTTTATCGGGGTGACTGTCAGGGGTCAACTGAACGGCATCTGTGTGCCTTGAAATTGCTCGCTCGAGGTCCCCGAGGTCCCCGAGGTGCTGGAAACGAGTGCTGAAGGAAATGCCAAGGTTGTTCAGCCGGCCAGGTTTGTCAGGGTGACCGTCAGGGGTCAGCTGAACGGCATCTGCGTGCCTCGAAATTGCTCGCTCGAGGTCCCCGAGGTCCCCGAGGCGCTTGAAACGAGTGATGAAGGAATTGGCAAGGTTACTCAGCCAGCCAGGTTTGTCGGCGTGACCGTCAGGAGTCAGCTGAACGGCATCCGCATACCTCGACATTGCTCGCTCGAGGTCCCCGAGTTCCCCGAGACGCTGGAAACGAGTGATGAAGGAAGTGCCAAGGTTACTCAGCCAGCCAGGTTTGTCAGGGTGACCGTCAGGAGTCAGCTGGACGGCATCTGCTTGCCACGAAATTGCTTGTTCGAGGTCCCCGAACTCCCCGAAGCGCTGGAAACGAGTAAAGAAAGAAGTTCCAAGGCTATTCAGCCGGCCAGGTTTGTCAGGGTGACCGTCAGGAGTCAGCTGAACCGCATCCGCAAACCTCAAAATTGCTCGCTCGAGGTCCCCGAGGTCCCCGATGCGCTGGAAACGAGTGATGAGAGAAGTGCCAAGGCTGTTCAGCCAGCCAGGTTTATCGGGGTGACTGTCAGGGGTCAGCTGAACGGCATCTGTGTGCCTTGAAATTGCTCGCTCGAGGTCCCCAAGTTCCCCGAGGCGCTCGAAACGAGTGATGAAGGAAGTGCCAAGGTTGTTGAGCAGGGCAGGTTTGTCGGGGTGACCGTCAGGGGTTAGCTGAACGGCATCCGCAAGCATCAAAATTGCTTGCTCGAGGTCCCCGAGGTCCCCGAGACGTTTGAAACGAGTGATGAGGGAAGCGCCAAGGTTGTGCAGCCAGGCAGGTTTGTCAGGGTGACCGTCAGGGGTCAGCTGAACGGCATCCGCAAGTCTCGAAATTGCTCGCTCGAGGTCCCCAAGTTCCCCGAGGCGCTCGAAACGAGTGATGAAGGAAGTGCCAAGGTTGTTCAACCGGCCAGGTTTGTCAGGGTGACCATCAGGGGTCAGCCGAACGGCATCCGCAAGCTTCGAAATTGCTCGCTCGAGGTCCCCGAGTTCCCCGAGGCGCTGGAAACGAGTGATGAAGGAACTGCCAAGGTTGTTCAGCTGGCTAGGTTTCTCGGGGTGACCATCAGGGGTCAGCTGAACGGCATCCGTGTGCCTGAAAATTGCTCGCTCGAGGTCTCCGAGCTCCCCGAGGCGCTGGAAACGAGTGATGAAGGAATTGGCAAGGTTGTTCAGCCGGCCAGGTTTGTTGGGGTGACCGTCAGGGGTCAGCTGAACAGCATCCGCTTGCCACGAAATTGCTCGCTCAAGGTCCCCGAGCTCCCCGAGGCGCTCGAAACGAGTGAGGAAGGAAGTGCCAAGGTTACTCAGGCGGCCAGGTTTCTCGGGGTGACCGTCAGGAGTCAGCTGAACGGCATCTGCTTGCCTCGAAATTGCTCGCTCGAGGTCACCGAGCCCCCCGAGGCACTCGAAACGAGTTCTAAAGGAATTGGCAAGATTGTTCAGCCGGCCAGGTTTGTCGGGGTGACCGTCAGGGGTCAGCTGAACCGCATCCGCTTGCGACGAAATTGCTCGCTCGATGTCCCCGAGATCCCCGATGCGCTGGAAACGAGCTCTGAAAGAAATGCCAAGGTTGCTAAGCAGGGCAGGCTTGTCAGAGTGGCCGTCAGGGATCAGCTGAACGGCATCCGCTTGCGACGAAATTGCTCGCTCGAGGTCTCCGAGCTCCCCGAGGCGGTCGAAACGAGCTCTGAAGGAATTGCCAAGGCTGCTCAGCCGGCCAGGTTTGTTGGGGTGACCGTCAGGGGTCAGCTGAATGGCATCCGCTTGCCACGAAATTGCTTGCTCGAGATCCCCGAGCTCCCCGAGGCGTTTGAAACGAGCGCTGAAGGAAGTGCCAAGGTTATTGAGCAGCACAGGTTTGTCGGAGTCGCCGTCAGGGGTCAGCCGAACGGCATCCGCAAACCTCGAAATTGCTCGCTCCAGGTCCCCGAGCTCCCCGAGGCAGTTGAATCGTTCTAGTAACGCGGCTCCGTAATTTTGTAGAACTTCAGGATACTGTGGATGTCGAGGCGAGGTCGACTTGACCAATGTCTC
>JBBPLB010000076.1:0-22107 GCA_038089595.1 Bothia castanella
GGGCTCCGTCGAGGTGCGTGAACCCGTTCTGGATGGCAACGGTGACAGCATTTTTCGCATCCTTGCCGAACAACGCCGTCCCTGTTCCATAGGCTATCCAGGGTGTCTTGGTTCCATCATTCAGAGACAACGTGGAGACGGGCATTCTGTGGGACGAGCAACGGATGAGATGACGAGTTGGGGATATCAACAGATGCAATCTCGCACACCCGCGCCGGTTTAAATATGCGCTCCTGACTAAGAGGTGGAGATCTGAAGCCATTGCTCGTGACCCTTGCGCAATGCACCTTATCAATCCGAGTGCGAATGATGGCGTTCCGCCCCCCTCTTGATTGTGCTCCGCGTGGGCAATGATATTCTTGTCGTACGAGAATCGCACGTTCGCTATCACTCACTGCAGCCGTGCCACTGGCATGTGCGATATAATGAATCTCGCTTATTGTCTGACCGGGGTCCACCCCAAAGTCACTTTTGAAGTACTATTCTTTCAGAGTTGTCTCGTGACCAACTTCCAATCGGCGTTTCCCGAGTCAGTAATACCCCTTGTATCAGCTTCTTCCATCTTCTATCAACAAGTGATGAATCCTAACCGTTCTCACAAGTTGGTCCTCACTGGCTCCCCTCGCTCTTTACATCGTTCGGGTGGCTAATTGTGGACCTTTGCAAGGTAATCAGCGACGAAACATCCCACATACGGAAGGACTTACACAAAAAATCTCTTGTGCAGTTTCGTCCCTGTAGTCTCGATGAGGTTGATTTCCTCTGGCGTGAGATGGGGTACGTTCTCAGTGTCAAGATATTCTCTGATACGTTCGGCTTTGGACGATGTGCTGCCAAATTCCCTCAGGACATGCTCCAACTGAGAATTGAGTCTGGATCAACTCACGTCACGACAAGCACACCTTTCTGCTGTAGCCATTTGTTGAGCACCTGGCCATCGGAAACAGGTGAACCCCGTGTCGTTTCCAGGCGCACGCGGGTTTGTTCAACGACTGGGTCAAGGGGACCGCCTTTGCCACGGAAGAGCGGTGATAAACCACCGTAGGAGGAAGTCACGATGTTGTACTTTTCGTGAATTGCGAGGGTGGGCTCAAGAGCTTTCCATACATATGGGTGAGCTTCAACCTATTTTCGAGTGAGGCACTGAGAGGCACTGAACCACATGCCGAGCGGAATTAACCCCCTACCTGGTTCACAGCCGGGACAATAGTTGCGGTTTCAAGGATATCCTTGAGGTGATCTGCCATGAAGTTCGAAACGCCAATAGACTTGGTCAAGCCCGCCCTCTCGGCTTCCTCCATCCCTTTCCAGACTTCCTTGAGCTTGCCCACATGGTCGATCGCTCGGTGAATCAAGTACAAGTCCACGTATTCCACCCCGAGCTTCTTCAACGATCCCTCCAGCGCACTCTTTGGCGTCTCCCCAGGCGCCAAGGTTGCCAACTTCGTTGTGATATACAATTCTGATCGCGGCTTTCCAGATGCGACGATGCCTTCGCCAAGTGTGTCCTCGTTCTTGTAACCCTGCGCTCCATCGAGGTGCGTGAACCCGTTCTGGATGGCAACGGTGATAGCATTTTTCGCATCCTTGCTGAACAAGGCTGTTCCTGTTCCAAACGCTATCCAAGGTGTCTTGGTTCCATCGTTCAGAGGCAGCGTGGAGACGGGCATTTTATGGGACGAGAGCAACGGATGAGATGACGAGTCGGGGGTATTAGCGAATGCAATCCTGCACGCCCGCGCTGGCTTAAATATGTGTTCCTGACCAAGAGGGGGAGATCTGAAGCCATTGCTCGTGACCCTTGCGCAGTGCAGCTTATCAACGATGGCGATCCATTCTCCTTTTGATTGTGTGCTCCGTGCGGGCAAAACATTCTTATCGTACGAGAATTGTCCCTCAGGGACTACACTCGCCGTAGCCGTGCAAAAAGTCGATGCAGCTTCCTACTGAAGCATGCATGATAATAAACCTCTCCTTGCGCGAAGTCCATCGCAGCCCGCCCTAAAGTCGCCGTTTAAAGCAACGACGTTTGCCATGTCCTGTTTTCTCATCTTTTAACAACTTCCAGGCGCCGGTCTACCACATGCTCGATTGTCTAGTCGCTGGCAATCCTTCATCTCTGGGTGCCTCAGAAAAGACTGCACGGTGCACCCTTTGGCCGATCATCCTAGCTCCTCCGTGGGTGCCGTCGGTCACCTGGTGTACCGACAAGACCAGACAAATCCGAACTCGAATGGCTTGGACTGGTGTCTATTCCCGAACGCGGATAGAGAGTAAATAGTTGTTGACGATGTACTCTACCTAGGTCACTTGAAGTACTGCATACAGCAAAAGCTCGGAGCCTGATGCTACAATACTTGTTCTTGATTCGGGCCATGCATCGGTCTATTCCCTTGGATGGTGCCGATGAAGCCTTCCAGATGCCATTAGAAACAAATTTCGTATAGATTACAAAACCCAATGGGGCCACGAGGACTTCAAAGCAAAAGGTCTTGATTGGCCACAGCGACAAGGGTCCATAGGAAACCACGCAAAACATGCTGATAAGAGGAACGACGCAAACCAACTGGTATTATATAAACGAGTGTAGAAATGGGCTTACGAGCGTTAGAAATAGGAAAAGACCCAACGGAACGTCAGTATGAAAAGAGTATCCATCTGCCCTCAGACTTCCGGCATGCCACTATAGGTACCAGGACGCATTGAGCTGGCGGAATAATTGACACCGGGATTCTGAATATTGTGTGACGACGTAGTCATGATAGTGGCTGGAGGCGGAGAAGCAGGGAATGTACTGGGATCAGACGGGTCCTGAAAGATTGTCAGACACCAAAAGCTCTGAACCTCTCTCCACTTACATAGAGCCTGGGTTGTACCATTTGAGGAACAAAAGAAGTGGTGTCTGTATAACCAGGGGAGGTACTGGGAGGTGACCCCGGAATACCAGTAAACTGTGCCGATGGCGGAATTTGAGAGCGTTTCTTCCTCATAGCAAAAAAGACGATAACTCCGGCGATCAGTGCGACTCCGACAACACCACCAACGACACCTCCGGCGATTGCCCCAGTGTTTGTACTGCTGCCAGATGACGTTGGGCTTGAGGTGTCTGCTGGACCTGTGGTTGTTGGCGAACTTGTAAGAGACGCTGACGCAACAGTTGGCGTGACAACACCGGTGGATTGGACGTGACTGGCAGTCGACTCGGGATTATCTGAGCAATCTGGTGAGTACTCCTCGAAGGGGGAATGAGGACGGCAACTTACCACCAACGGACTGAGCAAGAGTTGCGTTGAACAGATCGCTTGTCTGGAAGAACCGTGAGCACAGTACCAGTAGATACTCGATACCAGTTATGCATACCGTCACGTCTTGAAACATCCATTGTGGGATCGCCGTACCATCTGGGACACTGGGCGGGAAGCTGTTGGAATGGTGAACTGGATGAGAACTGCACAGCACGTAACAACCTACACATCTACGTAGACAGTCGAGCAATTGAGGTTCCACGAACTCCAACTAATATTGCAAGATCAGGGCGTGCAAACGGCTATTCGCAACAGTTGACATCACCTAATGATCGTACGGTTTTGGCAAAGACCACAAGCGCTTATAGCGTCGTATGTGACAGAGCTACATTGGCATTGATTTTGTTCGTCCGCATAAGGACCGGTATAGTGTGTGCCTACTGGGAGAGGATCGACAGTAAATTCTGTTCGACATCAGAGCTCCGAAGGACAACAGGACAAAATAGGAAAGGACCGTACGGCCACCGTTGCAAGCGCCTTGCAGATACGCTGCAACAAGGCAAGGGTTCTGGGTCTTGCTGTTGTCCATCTGGTCATAGAAGACACGTTGGGAGCCAAACACACCCACTAGGGTAAAGGCACGTACCCAATTGAACGAGGATAGGCAAACAGCCGTCGAAGTCTGAGCGAGGGTACGTATGGGGCCCGCAGAAAGCAATCCGGTGACAAGGATTGCGAGCGACGGCCAGAGCGGTCCTCTACGTGGTGCCATGGTCACGGAGGGAGAGAGGAAAGAAGGCATGTTTTGACACCCTGAGGCTGTTGTATTAAGTGGGCCGGGAAGCACCGTTCCTGAACCGTTACCTCATCATCAGCGCGTGCCCTGCGATTGCTGTGTTCAACTAGCGCTGGTGGGGAGCTATCATAAGCGCAAGGACCTGAGACCGAGCACATACAAGCAAGGACGCGCAAACAAGAATGTACCTGAAGTTGCAGCAGAGCGGTGTTGCATCGTACTCAGTGGGGCCATTCGAAACGACGTCGTGGTGTACGTAGGCGAAGGCCGGTTGTTGGTAACGCCGTTCATCTAACCCAAACGGGGAAAAGGAACCAACATGCGTCGGCTCGCCCATCGTGTGAGACAATCACCTAATCACTATACAGTTCTCAGCCACGCATCTGCGAGGGATCATCCCGACCAACTTCAAGACTCGTCATGGCTCCCTCGACAACGTGAGTACAAGAAATTTCTCTAGTGACCGCGTTAGATTGACATTCTCAATCCAAGCGTCCCCTCGGTCACGGTCAGTCGGAAAAAGCGGTCCTCAATCGACGTGATCTGACCCCCATATCCATCGCAGGACATTGAAGTTCCGGAGACACTTCTAAAAAAACGCAAGCAAAACGAAAAGGCTCGGGAAGAACGCCTTGCTGCTGCCGCTGCCGCACGAAAGGTGTGTACAAGGTTCTCCAAAAACATCCCTTTCTTCCTCTTCATGATGCATATGTTTCAACAATTCGTGGCTAGTGGTTCATTCTACGGTGCTGCCTTAAATTAACCATCTTTCGGGACTGATATTTCCACCTCGACTTCCTCATTATACATGATCACTGTCAATCTAACGTTATTCGCACAGGCAGCGCATGCAAAGCGCAAGGTCGTCTTCAAGCGGGCCGAGTCTTATGTAAAGGAGTACCTAGCAAAGGAGCAGGAGGAGATCCGGCTGAAGAGGGCAGCACGCGCATCTGGCGACTTTTACGTCCCTGCTGAACCCAAAGTCTACTTCGTCATCCGTATCCGTGGTATTAACGAAATCGCACCGAAACCCCGCAAGATCCTTCAACTCCTTCGTCTCCTTCAAATCAACAATGGGGTGTTTGTCAAGGTGACCAAGGCAACGCAACAGATGCTGAGACTGATCGAGCCTTACATTGCCTATGGGTTAGTTTTATTTCCATGCTAGCCCGTTACTGTCGTTGATGGAAACGTTCAGCGAGCCCAACCTCAAATCAATCCGGGAATTGATCTACAAGCGAGGATACGGCAAGGTCAACAGGCAGCGCATTCCCCTCGCTAACAACGCCATCATTGAGGAGAAGCTTGGCAAGTACGACATTCTCTGCATTGAGGACCTTGTCCACGAAATCGCCACTACTGGGCCAAACTTCAAGCAGGTTAGCATATTGACCGTTGAGATTGACCCTTTTTCTCATTTTATTGTATGTAGGCGTCCAACTTCCTCTGGCCTTTCAAGCTCTCGAACCCCACTGGTGGCTGGAGGACACGGAAATTCAAGCACTTTGTCCAGGGTGGTGATTTTGGTAACCGGGAGTCGAACATCAACAAGCTCATCCGGCAAATGAACTAAACATGTGACGATTTGCGTGGTTGGGGGAGCTGCGCTGTGTAGCTGGAGGATGTTTCTCTGTATGAGGGTATGCCTGGCATGAATTTCACACCAACTTGCATCCGTTCCGCCATGTATGCACCTTATATCAAAAGCGAGTATGAAATTTTGTTCATTTCCGACATGGCGTGAATCCGTGAACCCCTGGTGTATTCCCCACCCACGCTATCGACATGTTGCATCTTGTACGATGAGCTGTGAAAGCTCCTGATTGTAGCTCATGGCCCCACAGAAGACAGCCCCGGAGGGCGATGTCCCAGTGCGACAGGTCAACAACATGTTGCAGAGTCTCAGGTTGGTACCCCCTCCACCACCCGGATACCTCTCACCCTCCGTCCACAGGGGCGAGCACTTTAGACACGCACGGAACACACAGGGCAAGCCTGTGTCATCCAGTAACTCGCTCTCGGCCCACGCCCATAACCAGCCGACACTACCCACCAACCTCATCTACCCCTCACGAGCGCCAGAAACCAGTGCTCCCTGGGTACCTGGACCTGATCCTCCCAGGAGCTGGCGGTCATCTGCTACATCAGCCCCAGCCCAATCTACTAGTAGTCCCTGGGTTCCTGGACCCAACAACACCGCATGGCGGGAACGTGCATTCTCCCCTCTATTCTCCGCTGACTTCGCACCCCCTTCATCATGTGCCCGCTCTCGGCCAATCTACCCCGACCCAAGCCCCATCCCCCAACTGACGCTCCTCTGCCTCCAGCTCATTCGCGCCACCTGCTCCGGCACAGACCTTGCCCACGTCGTGCCCCACATCCCGCTTCACCTCCGCCGCGCCCTTCTACGATATACCGCGGTCCACGCACCGCTCTCCCAGACCGAGCTCGACGCGCTGTGTGACGGCACTGCGCACGTCGACACCGAACTGATCGTCGTCGGACCACACAGCGCACTCCGCGGGAGCGCGTTCCGCAGGACCGATCATGCCGCCAATAAACTGGCACGCAAGGATGGTTCGGACGACGACGACGACAACGCGTGGGACGCTGTGCAGACGCAGGACAACGAGCCTCTCGTGTTGCGTTCGCTTGCTGTCCTTTCCAGCCCGCTGAGTGCTGCGACGATGCTCGCGTTCCCGCCGACGATCACGCATCTTGTGCTCGTCGGGATACCGCATCGGGTGCCGCTGCGACGATTGCCGGCGATCTGTCCGCTGCTCGTCTTCCTGGACTTGTCCTACAACACATGGTTGTCGCCTTTTGAATTTGTCGATGGAGGTCTTTCGATGTTGGAGGAGGTGGGATGGGGCAAGTTGCGAAGATTGAAGGTGATTGTGCTCAGAGAGTGTTTGGTGACCCGGAATGTTTTGTTGGAGCTGAAAAGAGGGCGATGGGAAGATGTCAAGGTCATTCAATAGGTTGGCGTACATGACGATAGGGCATATAGTCCATATCACCCACTGACAACAGCAATATGTCGAATCGCTTTTACGATATGAGTAATGTAACACTATATCCAAATACAGGAATGTACAACTTGGACGATGCTAATGTTGATGTTCAATGGCTATGAGATAGTACAACGATCGACGGTAGAGTGACAAGAACCAGCGTGCCATAAAGGAAGAGAGTGTGAGGGGAAATCATGTCCTCGTGTTCAACAAGAGTTGCAAGTCAAAAGGTCGAGCCTATGATTGGCCCACGTCACGATGAAGTTTTCATCAAAGCATACGGTAACACTCACCTCATGGGAAGCCTCTTTCTCGGATTCGCCAGCACGCTGGGAGCCTGTGCCCAGGGGAAGAGGAATCCCGCTCAGTCGATGACTGGCAGGAACTCTGATCCGCAGGTCATGTAATGAAGCCCATAAACAATGCGTATATCGAACCGCGAGCTCCAGATACGAGACCGACGGCATATTGGTGTGATCTGTGAATGTCTATCAGTCAACGAGCGTCCACATGCACAACGGGCAATACAACGCACGGAGAATGGCACTGTTGATCTGCTCCGCGACTCTATCGCGTCGTTCCTGATGTAGATATTTCGCTATCGGACTATTTTCCGGGACAGTGTATGCAAGGAGCCCTCCGACATTCGAGAGCTCCTTGTGGTAGATCGCGCGATCTTCCGACTTCCGAAGCGAGTTGACGGTCGCATAGAGCTTTTGCACACAGATCAACAGTTCTGCTTGATGGTTTTCGTCGCCTTGCGGATCGCGCTTTATAGGAGACGGTGCGACCATCGCCACGTCTGAGTCGACGGACATGGGACTCCCCGTCGCCCGGGTCGGCGGGGTGTACACCAAGGGGACTGTACGACACGCCTCGATGAAAGCCAGAATGCGCAGGTTGAGCGAGAGATGTATCGGGTTCAGCGTATCCCCAATGTACTCGAGCCGCGACGGATTCGCGTTCTCGTCTGTCACCTCCATCTCGCTGTCACCATCCTCCTCCTCTGCGAGGACTTTGGGAAAATGTCGATTGAGGAGGTCCGTCGCCTTTTCGACGTCGCCAGAGAGAATCTCGAATTGGATGCCTTTGTGAAGATAATTATTCAGGAATGGACGTGATATTATGTGGACGACGTACGCTGTCGTAGGTTAATGTTCCTGGCCAATTCCTCGCTCAGGTCTGTCGACGAGCCTCGGGGGTCGACGGGTCCCAGCCCATCCCCCACCGGTGGAGCTGCTCCGTCATGGATCTCGTTGCCGTCCTTGTCGAGGTGTCGGACAGCACTGTCCTTTGCAAACGCCTGTGCGGTCTTGAGGTAACAGTTGTGACACAGGTAGTTGAGGACGAGGTTGCGCTACGAGTCGGTGATCAGCCCGGCTCAGCCGAAGACAAGGAGAGAAGGGAGGGCCCATACTAGATGGTCTGGCTGCGGTTCAGCGAGACGTTGGTTGCCCACGGGGTTGGCGGGCCCGTCGCCAGATTTTCTCCCTTTGCTGGTCGCGGTGGGCATCGTCTGATGGGACAAAACCAAGACGTGGAGGGGCTCAATGGTACACGGTGGGCACGTGCCCAATAGATATAGCCGGTTCGGTATGACACAAAGATATTAGTGATCCACGACGTCGGTAAGTACTCTAGTATCACTGGGAACCACGTGTAACTGCTCGCCCGCTTCAACTCCGGCTCTGCGAACGCGGCATCGTAGCACCGTCCGCGTGGGCCCACTCTGAATGGGCACGCGTCGCCGCGAGCGTGTCCCCCCGCAGCAACCCGGCCGTCTCCTCTGCGAATGCGGCGCTCCGTACAAGGGAATTCCCTCGACTCCGGATGTAGCTCCGTCGGGGATGCTTGCCTTTGTAGATGAAAGACTGGGACACGATGGTGATGTCGAAGACGAAAGTCCCACCACTCCCAAGGAGATACCTACCAAAAGGGGAAAAGATGTGATCAAGAAAAGCCATCAACTCGAATGGGGATAACGCACGGGAGGCTCTCACGGAAGAAATTGGTTGATGCTGGAGGTGGGAGAAAGGCTTCCGGAGATGTGAGGATTGACAGCACATAGAAGAAGTTGCCGAGAAAAGCAAAAATGAAAAGATATATGGAAAGGCCCTGTCATGACACGTATCAGAATCACTCATCCCGGATGCAGGATTGGTTCACTGTACCTCGACCGACTTCCTGACGTACTAGGGACATGATCTAAGTTATGGCGAATGACTTTGCAGAGCAAGTACGACTCACGTTCTTCCATATTTGCGGTAGTCGTGATGTCAGATAGAGAGTGGTACATAGCCACGCGAATATGCGTCCCACCACGTGCTCGTAAGACGTGTCTTCATCAGGCTGTCGTTGCTGGCTGAACCCAGCGTCGTCCGGAAGCGAGGGCAGCTCCACGTCGATAGGAGGCGGCAAGGCCGTGGGGTGGTTAGGCGTGTTTTCCACGACAGGTAATCCAGTTACCAGCGAAAGATCCAGGTTGGAGGTCGGCACAAGCACTGCCCCAGTCTTGATCCCTCTTCCAACCACTGGCTGAGCACCGCCCGAATATCTTCCAATGCCAAAGAGCACGCCCATTCCCAGTAGTACCATTCCGGCACTCCTCCGACTGGCTCGTGAGGCATTTCTCTTCTCTGTTTCGGCCGCCTGCTCCTCAGATAATGCTTCCGTTGCTTCTTCTCGACGCGGCGCCCTGCCTCTCGCAAGTAGTGTAGCTGTAGACGCAGAAGTGTGATGGTGCGTCGCCGGGGCTATAGGCGATATATGACATCTCGAAGAAGTGCCGGGTAGATGATCATGCCTCTCCTGACTCCACGATACTCTCTTCCTCCGTCCACTCTCGGAATAAAAACTTTCGGAAAGCGCAGAGAGCACCGCATCGCTGACTTCGTCCACAGGTTCATCTGGCGGGAGTTGCACAGCGAGATGCTCATCGATCGAAAGGTCGCCACCGTGTTTTCTCGGACGACGGTGTTCCGGATAAGATTCTGGGCGAGCGGCAAATGCGGCTGCCGCGGCGATATTGCCTGCTGCTGTGGACAAGGTGCGGTAATGGGATGCGTCAACGGATAGTCGCCGAGCAGAGGATGTAGTGCGGGAGCGCGCGTGTGGGTAGGCAATGGGAGGAGTTCTAGGACCGCCACCGAAGTAAAAGTACTGGTACAGCAGACAACAGTCTACGAAGCAGAAATACGTTGCAAGATATGTCTATTTATTTGGATGACGACCATCAATGAGGGACATTGGAGAGGACTAGGCTCACCTGGAAGGGCAACTGATGTGTGAGAAGGCATCCAATCAAGTTGGAAGCGTCGCCTGCGAGTACAGGTCAGTGCTTGGTGGAGTTGCGCGTAGACAGCGTGGCGCAATTATAGCGTACCGAGCATCCAGTTGAACAAGAAGGGAAGCGCCAGACTTTCGCAAGATTGCTGTTTTATGTTCTCCAGGATTTGTCTTGCGTTCAGCGCGAGGGCGTCAGATAACATTTATGGCGAGTCTTATGGCGCCATTGACTCACGGGAACTGCGCACCCAGCCAGCAGCCTATCGAAGTGTAACCGAGGACCTCGCTGAACGACTTGACGAGAAACATCATCAGGGTGTGTGAGATGGGTTTGGAAGTGAGCCGGGCTTCCAGGGCAGTCCGGGAGGATATCAGTGAGGGGTATGTTCACACAGCTGTCCAGGTAGGGGCATTCCAGCCCAACTTCTGCTTGACCGGGTCGGCGTGGGGAGCTTAGCGAAGGTGCGAGCCTCATTTGGCTTCCTTCCGAGCGCTGCCACTGGCCAAGGTTTTACATGTTTTCATTCGACTTTTGAGGATTGCAAAGCCTCCCACACCCGCGTGAAAGCGAGTGGAGATGCTGGTCATGGGATCGAATCGCTCGACTCACACGAGCAGACAAAGTCGTGATATAGCATCAAGTTACGCCCATCTTGGCATTTGCGCCCAAAGCTTACAGTTTAAACCATCCCCGACACACTTCCGAACCACATCTACATCCTCCTCCATTCGCTCGCCGCTTCCCCTTGCGGTCTTCTTCCGCGTAAGGATGATAGTCGATCGTAAGTTCCGTGCCTGCCAGGATATCGACGGATGCTGCAAACGCTACATACGGCATATTCACCTGCGACCAAATGTCAGCGAACGACGACTGGTCATAAAGGATTGGCTCACGTATGGGGTTGTATCGTACACTACGCTGTAAACCTTCATGTTCGGACTGCATGAATGGCTATCGGGAAAAGCTCAGCATGACAAAGTGGCACACAAGTCATTCGCATACTTTACGAACCGCGTCCAGTTACCTTCAATAACTGTCAATTCATGCCGGTAATCGCAATCATTGGATACTTACCGACGTCGTAACAATCCACAGTGTATTTATCCCCAAGGTTCTCCGAGTTTCTGATCTCAGTGCCATCGAGGTCGAATAAGTACCCCTGATGTTCTTCAGGTAACTCGTCTACTTGATCTCTCTTACTGGTATCGTTCAGGTTGAACCCAAGTCCATGTGGTCGATATACTTACACCAACACTCTGCAGTGAAGAAGAGTCATGTTAGCTGCGGTTCAGTGCACCGAAATGCAGTATTACCCTGCGTAAGTGCCAAAAACCTTTCCCCAGGGAATGTCCTCCAGAGCACGCACACCCCACCCATATCGGTTCGTATCAAAAATTTCAATGCCAACGTCGCGGGGATGTTGGGCGACGCGATTTCCGCAATTGTAATCACACCCGCAGTACTAGCAGTCAATGATACATTGAGTAAGAGGGAGCGCAGACTCGTTGGACTAAACCTTGTTGCATTCGATGACCTCGACACCTCGTGGGATTTGGAAGGCGAATAGTCCCTGCACCCTCTGTTCAACTATAATTCCAAGAAAACTCACGATGCAATTACCTTGGAGTAGGTAGAGAAGTTCTTTCTACTTCCTAAGTCATAAATTTTGGACAAGTCCCGGCAAGAGCAGCTGGAAGGGTCCGAACAGGTCATACAATCGCAGGTCGTGAAAACGCCGCGGGGTACATTAAAATCGTCTTGTACTTCCCTATCGCTGTATAATACGGTTGAATACGCCACTCTTGTGAGGGGTAAGCATACCTGAAAACGTAGCCTTTCTCCATGTATTTAAACTGCCGGATACTGCGTGGGATGTTCTCGTCAGGAATGTCGGGAGATATGCGAACTGTTGCAGCCATCACTTCTTTTGCCGCTTTATTCCATGCGGATGAGATGCGCCCTCGCCTAGCACATAAAGTCAGATCAAACATGACATGCGCGAGGGATACGCCTACAATGTGGGCTGAGAAACGATGATAGATGGAAGTGTAGTCTGTACGATCTCAACCTCCTTGGAAGATCCGGCAGAAGTAGGGGTGAATGCCATCGTTCCCTTACGCGAAAGTAAAGGGGTTGCCGGAACAGATTTTGGGGAAGAGGTCGGGGTACTACCAATCCGCGGTCGACCGCGGCTCCATTTAGACGGAGGTCCACCAGAGAGAGACCGATCATGCGAGGAAAGAGTCAATGCCGGAGATGGTCTTTTGCTCCCGTGCGAGGGTGTCGAATGAGCGGGTGGGGCTACAGCATTAGCTCGTCTGACTCGAAGTTTCGAGTTTGCCTCCCCTGCCGTCTCCGGCTCTTGTAGCCTGCCATAGGCCTTTTCTATCTCTGTGTCCCAATCAGCGGTCGATATCGAACCTGCGCGACGCCTCCTCTCTAACTTCTCGTCGTACGCCTGTCTTTGGTGATCAGTGAGACGCTTGTGAACGGCATCGTCCGGCCACGGGACTTCCATGTCGAGGGAATAAGCCGCAAGGGTTTTGCGCATGCGTTTCTGTGTCTTTTGCCATTGCTTTATGAGCTCGACCCTCTCGAAAGTCCTTTCCTTTTCCCAAGTGGTATTTGAACCATCCCAACGGTGCCAGTTGTCCCACCTTATCTACATATTGAGAACCAGAGAGGTGAGTAAGATCGGCGCGAGGTAGATGATGAGCGGGAACGTACTTCGTATCTGTGCACGAGCGCTGAGAACACGATCAACGATCGCGGTGGAGTGTACGATACCTTGATGTGCCATCGAGGCGTATCTCTTCGCCGACAACGCCATTGACTGGCCATTCACCGTCCTCGTTCGCGCCTTCAGCATCGCTCCACGACTCCTCGGGCGAGGGAGACGGCTGCCACAAGTGGTCGCTGGCCATCGGTGTATCAGAGCGAATCGCGTTTGAGCAGGGGCTTTGTAATACGGCGGTCACGTGTTGATTTTACGCGTCCGCGAGTCACCGCGTCGCGCCTTGTCTCCCTCTGTCATGCTCAAGCGGACGCCAACGACCGCAGATGGGCGCGTCGTAGATCGTCTCCAAGAGAGTACCCGTGTCTACAAGCCATTCAAACCACTCACCCTCTCGGTACCCACAGAGCGCGTGCAGCCCGCACGCAAACGGAAGCGCGTCTCGTACAAGGAATCTCAGGGGGACGAGAATGACTCTGATTCGGACGATGCGCGGAAGAAGAAAAAGAAGAAGGACAGGGACAGGGATGGCACGTTCAACGAGGAAGAGCTCAAGGCAGCCATCAAGATATTTCCCGTGTACAAACCAAAGCCGTTCGAGATGACGGTACGCAGGTTCTCGATGCCGACCATGACAAACAAGAGCGGGGAAGTCGTACCCCTCGTCCCGACCGGTGCATCCCTTGGTATACGACCACAGGCGAAGATTATTCCCCGGCCATTGCACGACCCGATGGAGGACCACGCCATTGTGTTATATGATCCGACCATCGATGATCGAGAGACTGACGAGGAGAAGAAGGCAAGGGAGAAGGAGGAAACCAAAGAACGTGCACTCAAGGAGGCACAGGAAAAGACGGCCGGGATGTACAATCCCCACAAGAGTCTACGTGCGCTCTTGGGTGAAGGCAAAGACAAGAAAGAGACTATCCCCAAAGTACCTGTCGTCATCGATCCTCATCTTTCAAAGGTCCTTCGTCCACATCAAATCGAGGGTGTAAAGGTAATTATAGGTGGTTCGTTCTTCACTGCCACTCATGTATGCGTTCGTAGTTTTTGTATAAATGCACAACGGGAATGATGGTCGACAATCAATATGGCTGCATCATGGCCGATGAAATGGGGCTCGGAAAAACCCTTCAGTGCATTGCTCTTCTTTGGACGCTGGTCAAGCAGTCTCCCCATGCCGGAAAGCCGACCATCGAGAAGTGCATTATAGCGTGTCCATCCAGTTTAGTCAAGAACTGGGCCAATGAACTAGGCATGTCGTCTTCTTTGTGGTGATCCAGCAGCACTGCCAACCGCGTCTTAGTGAAATGGCTGGGAAAGGATGCCATTTCCGCGCTGGCGGTCGACGGCAAGGGCGGAAAAGCCGAACTACTGGAGAGGGTCGGGAGATGGGTAGAGGCCAGAGGCCGCAACGTTACACAACCAGGTTTGTTGCTTACCCCTTATGCATTCACTACTTATAGATACATCTCGGTCGCGATGTAGTGATGATCGTGTCGTATGAAACCCTTCGGACGTTAACAGCTCACCTCGCCAACTGTAATATTGGCCTGCTGCTCTGCGACGAGGGACACAGACTCAAGAATTCTGGTCTGTGTTCCTTAATCTACCCGGCACGCCCCTCAGGATAGAGTAATCGCTCATCGTGCATATTTATCTTTATGCAGATTCCCTTACGTTCCAGTCTCTCAATGCACTCGATGTTAGACGGCGTGTTATATTAACGGGTACCCCCATCCAGGTATCCAGTTTGTTCTGGCGCATATATGCGTTTCGCTGTTCAACCCTGATGCCCAAACGCTTATCTTAATTTTAGAATGATCTCTCGGAATACTTCTCGCTGCTTAATTTCGCCAACCCCAATCTCCTGGGTACACGCGAAGACTTTAGGAAGAACTTTGAGAACGCCATTATCCGAGGCCGCGATGCAAGTTCATCGGCCGAGGTACAAGCCGAATCTGAGAGAAAGCTCAAGGAACTCGGTGGGCTCGTGACGAAATTCATCATCCGGCGTACCAATGATCTATTGTCAAAGTATTGTCTGTACCCTTCCTTGTTATTGGAATTCGGAGAATCCAACGCTAACATGCCAACTCATTTGTAGTACCTGTCAAGTACGAACATGTCGTGTTTTGCAAACTATCCGCCTTTCAATTGTCCCTATACCGGCTCTTCATTTCATCCCCAGAAATCAAGGCCTTGCTACGTGGTGCTGATTCACAGCCTCTGAAAGCCATCAATATCTTGAAGAAACTGTGTAATCACCCTGAATTACTCAACCTGCCTGACGATCTCAGAGGTTCTGAAACGCTCATCCCGGAAGGCTTTGTGGGAGCTTCGAGGAGTGGGAGCGGCAGTGGTGGCAGGGGTGGAGGGAGGAACCACCAGGATAGAGGCGTGAGGTGTGAATGGGGAGGCAAGTTTGTCGTCTTGGAGAGGTGATTGATTCTCCTGTACCCTTTGTTCACTTCTCACCTATGATTGCATTTAGGTTCCTTCATCAAATCAAGACAACTACCAATGACAAGATCGTGCTCATCAGTAATTATACTCAGACACTTGACCTGTTCGAAAAGCTGTGTCGAAGTAAAAAGTGTGTCATGTCAAGTTTTCTTTTTTATTGGACTTTCATTTCGCACAAGGTATGGATTCTTCCGCTTGGATGGAACCATGACAATCACGAAGCGTCAAAAACTCGTCGATCAATTTAATGACCCCAACGGGAAGGAGTTCGTCTTTTTACTCAGTTCAAAGGCTGGTGGATGTGGTATCAATCTTATTGGAGCGAACCGGCTAATTCTGTTTGATCCCGGTATGTGGACCGTTTCATCCCATGATTGCAAGTAGTAAACGGGGGTTCCTTTCAGACTGGAATCCAGCTGCTGATCAACAAGCTCTCGCCCGTGTGTGGCGTGATGGGCAGAAGAAAGAATGTACGCCAAGCTTTAACATGATTCCAAGACCTGATGATTGACCTACGTATTCGCAGGTTTCGTTTATCGATTTATCTCTACCGGAACCATTGAAGAAAAGATCTTCCAACGACAAGCTTCTAAGCAGGCTCTGTCCTCGGCTGTGGTAGACGAGAAAGAGGATGCAGAGAGGCATTTCTCGCTCGAATCCCTCCGACAGCTCTTCACGTTCAACGAAGACACGATATGTGATACGCATGACACGTTTAAATGTAAGCGATGCAAGAACGGGAAGCAGGTCATCAAGAGCAGTGCTCTACTGTATGGAGACGCGAGCACGTAGGTGTTTCTGAGCCAAGTGTGCTAGGTAGTGATTGACATGAACTCTAGTTGGAATCATTTTACGAACGCGGAGTTGAAGGGCAACCACGATGACCTTCTCCGAGCAGAGGTCGATTTGCCCGAGGTTTCCTTTGTTTTTCAGTACATTAGCCATTAGACTACTTTAGAGCATCCTTGTACTCTACTCAAGTGTCTTATCTAAGCAATCGCTTTAAAAGGCTACTGAAATTCGCACGACGAGTTAGACGCTCTCCAAGATGTCGAGCAGAGCGGGAGGATTGTACGGTGGAATTCAGTTCTCCTCGGGCGCATCACTCAGCTTCTCTTCCTCATCTACTCCTCTTCCTCCTCCTGCTCCTCCTCCCCCAGCACCCGCTCAAACTCAACCCAAAGAAAACAACCAAACTTCCAGTACTCCATCACAAGCGCCCGACGCGCAACCGAGCACCACCGCCGTCGACGAAGGAGCTGCGACATCAGTAGGATCTGGATCAGGGTCGGTGGCAGGAAAAACCACAGCCGGTATCTCTTCCTCTCCTGCGCCTTGATGTGTACAGCCAAAATATTGACCGTGTCGCAATCATGACCGTTTTACGCTGCTCCATCTGCCCTTGACTCCTCAACCGTTCAGGATGGTCCGCCGCGCTTGCCTTCGCACCCGTTCGTAGGACACAAGCAAAGGCGAAACTGGCCGCCACGCGGTTACCCCCAGGGGCGACGGCTGTGTCGGTCTCAGCGGCGCCCGCACCTCCACCAATACTTGGAGTCCCTGTCAACTCGAATGCGACCGTCTCTGCCACTGCCGTCGTGTTTGCTCCCCCGGAACTTGTTACGCCTACAAACGACCAAGTGGAAGTCAAGGACGAACCCAGCACTGGGTGGCGGAAGAAGGAAGGTTGGGGAAAGAAAGTAAAGCCTCCGTCGATGGTCCTCGACGAGGACGTCAATGGCTTCAAAGCCCATCAAAAACGCAAGGGGCATGGTGGCGCGGGTGGTGGGAAGAAGGGGAAGAAGGTGAGTGAAAAAAGCCAGACAGCCTTCGTGTCTCATCGATTGTGTGCAGAATAAAAATGTGCAGCCCATTGCCGTTTGGGATCCCATGGAACAGTACGACCCACTCAAACCAAACGATTATAACGAATACAAGCAGTGGAAGCAACGTGACCGCATTGAACGGGCTGCAGAGCGAGCTGCAGAGAGGAAGCGTGCACGCGACGTCAGAGACCGAGGTAGTGACCAAACCGATTCAGGGAGTGAAGATGAGCGTCCACGCAAGACTGGTTTGTTGACCGTCTCTGACAGCTTGATATCATTTTGATGACGATCATCTAGGGAGATTTGAAGACCAACTTTCGTATGACCAGTGGACTCGTGCGGATGACGATCGCCCGCGTGGTATTGGGAGCACCGATCCCCCCGCAGCCACGGTAGATCGTAGCATGTCTGGTGAGGAAGCATATATGCACCGTCTGGCGATGTCGCAAGGAGCAGCCCCTCCAGAAGCAGCATCCCCTCCACCGGTTCAGGTAGACAGAAACATGTCTGGGGAGGAGGCGTATCGACGGCGTTTAGCCTTGGCTGCTCAAACCGCAATCCCGCCGGTACCTCAACCTGCCGATGACACAGACCTCAACATGGCTCTTGGAAATGACGTGTCTGAACTACCAGCAGTCTCGGTCGATCGTGCGGAGACAGGAGACGAAGTTTACCAACGTCGTCTTGCCATGAGCCAGGGACTCCGACCCGCTGCACTTCCATTCATTCCCTCGCAGCCTCCACCGATACATCCCGGTGTTGCCGAACCTCCTTCGCCTCCCCGCTTAGCATACAACCCGTTTGCTCCGCCTACCAACGTGCCCCCTCCTCCGGGACAAATTCCGAATAAATTCGAAGACAAGATAAAAGCTGCGGCCAACATTGCTGCCAAGTTGAGTGCACTAGCTGCTACTGCAGGTACAAGCTCCGCTGGGTCTGGCGACTCTGGGACTGACTCTCCCGCCCCACCCCCGCCATCGGAGGAAGAGGCTGCACCTAAAAGGTCGGTTTTATCCAACCCCGTGGTTTTCGATTAGCTTATTAGGCTTATTCGCAGGCCAAATCACCAAGGTTTTGCTGCCCGTCTCATGGCGAAATGGGGTCACAAAGAGGGCCAGGGACTTGGAGCGGACGGTTCGGGCATTGTCAACGCACTCAGTGTTGAACAAATCACCCAGGCAAAGGGTGGGAAATGGAGCAAAAAGGGTGCGGCGCAAGGTCAGGGCAAACTGGCGATCGGCTCCAAGATGGGGAGAATCATCAATAATAACGAAGATGCGAGAGCACGCGAGGATCGCGAGCGGTTTGGTGAACCCAGTCGGGTCGTCGTACTCACGAATATGGTAGACCCCGACGGCGTCGATGACGGCGATCTGCGCGATGAAATTGGTACGTCTGACTGATTTGTTGTACGTTCATTGCGGCTAAATATCCGTCTTGTAGGCGACGAATGCTCAAAGAATGGCACCGTTGAGCGTGTCATTGTACATGCCTGTTATCCCCCTCCATCAAATCCCGAAGAGGCCGTACGGATATTCGTGCTGTTTGCTGGGCCGTCGGGAGCGTGGAAGACTGTTAGAGAGATGGACGGAAGGTATTTCGGTGGAAGAGCTGTGCGGGCGAAGTATTTCCCCGAAGCCTTGTTCCTTCGACATGATCTAGACGCTGCTCTTTCGTGAGCCTTTCCTGTACACAGTCCTATGTCTATTTGATTTGTATTGCTCTATTTTACTTGTCTGGTTTGTCTCGCCGCAGGATCCGTGGCGAATGCCAGTAGAGTCAAGTACAGCTATAGGTTGAACGTCTAAGTGGAGGGTCTGACCTGGTCCCCCAATCCGGAATCACCATCGGATTGAACATTCCTCCCGTCTAGCAGACCACGAATACAGCCAAGGCGTCCGTGTCGTTCCGGATGGACTTGTGGGATCACACGTTCTACGCGAGTACGAGTGTGGCAGATCCATCCCACCTTCTCGGGCAACTCGTTCGAAGGCTCATGCTCTCGTCGCCCACGGAAAAAAAAGACTTACCCCTTCACCAACATGCGTTCCCTCCACAGCGAAAAACGAGAAAAAAACATCATCAACAATCCATTTGGATAAATCAAGAAAAAAAAAGGTATTGGAACCAATATAAACAGGAATGCGCCAAGCTAAACAGTACTGTACGCACTAGCGGTCTTTGCAACCGTTCCAACACAAGGATCCAACGATCACGAAATCATGTAGCGTCCAGTGGAAATGAAAAATTTCAGAGTGGGGGGGACAACAATGTATGTGCATAGGACGAAAAAGAAAATAGATGACAGAGAGAACTCTTACTTGGCGTAGATGGACATAAATAACGAGGCTGTCTCAAGATACGCCATAAATAAGAAATGGAAGAGATAGATGTACGAGTGAAAATGTGAACAATGCCGGCGGATGAACCGTCCAATGCGACAAATGTGATGACAGATTGAGGCTTGCTGTGGCGAACCTTCCGGTTAATTGCGAGATAGTCAAACAAGTGGAGCGTGGAATGCGGTCGGTTGATTTGGCTATGGGTTTCAGATAGAGATGAATAATGCTAGTTGTATTTTGGATGGTTCAAGATGGTTCTGCGTGTAGGACTTTCATGGATTGGCCAGGACTGAACCGATGGCGTTGAGGCATAACGAACGTGGGATGCAGACGAGCCATGCGAGAAAGCAAATTGCGAACCCGAGAGCAGTCGTAGCGATAGGCGTAGTCGAAAGAATGGTCGAACATGCTCCAATGAATAACGTGGATAGCCTGCGTGACCGGCAACGGACCTTGAACAAAAGGATTGAAAGCAAGAAGGAAGAAAGCGGCAGTCATCCATATCGTGGACATCGAGAACCGTAGCAGGCGAGGTGAGCTCAAGATCAGTACGCCGCCATGCGGGCAGCATCGAATGTCTCGGCCCGTGCAATGGGTACTCTAGCCAGCCTTTTCACTTTCGATGAAACACCTTTGGTCGGTGGTGGGCATGGGCTATCGCCGATGTCGGTTTCCTCGTCGTCAGTCACGGAAACGTTACCTATCTCCGCGAGAGTGGAGAGCCCGTTACGACGAGTACGAGCGGCGTTTGCGGCAGCGAATAACTGAGGAGCACTCGGAGCGGTATTGCGTTTGGATTGTGGCTGTTGCTGCTGTTGCGTCATGGCGGAAACCTTGGAACCCAAGTCGCCATAAGCGTATGACTTTGTGCGACCAAACTTGGCCTTTCGGAACTGATCCATGTCTTCACGACGAGAGACCACATGATTAGGGTCATCCATTGTCACGTAACCTTGAGGCTGGCACCGGTTCACAGAATGCTTGTAGTAGGCGCAGTATCCGCCTTCCAGGATGTATACCTCCGGGTAGTGGATCTTCGGGTACACGTGATTGTTCATAGCACGATCTTTAGAGCGCAAATGCTTGGCGCTATTGGATATTATCAGCATACTGCAATAGGAGCAGAAGAGATACTGTACATCGTTGGAGCTCTCTTAGAGCTGAACTCGCAATGGAAGACCAGAACTGTCTTCCTCGAGGAATCACCGCTGACACACGGTTTAGGTTTGTTGTGTGTGAGAAGAAATTCCTCCACTCCAGCTGTGGTATTAATGTTGGCGGCACCTGGGATATGACCACCGTTATACTCGTAGTCGAAGCGGCAATCAATAACATGGAATTGAGCGATCTGGGCGCAGTATGCGCCGTCCAGAAGGTCATCGAGCTGCAAGGTGATTGTTTAGGTCCGTACCCTTGACACAACCAATAACTCACTGTCTTTGGGGCGATTCTCATCAAACCATCCTCGCGAACGCGATGACATGGGAGAATCTTGCCCAGGGACTCGTTGTCGCCGAACCCTGCAATCATAAATTTCGCAGAGGGACTCTCAGAGACCTCTTTGTTGACTCTAGGGCTAGCACCAGTGAGGGGTTTAAAGTCCTCTGTACCATCACGGCGGCGGATGGTCTTGGTTTGTTGGCGTTTTATGTACGCCTGGGCAGGGGAAGACATGTCTGGACCATCAAAAGATTCATCGGACAGGTCGAGACCACTGGGCGGTGGAGCCATTGCGGAGACAACACGGCGGGAGGGACCAAGTTTAGGAGGGGCGAAACCTTGCGAGGGTGTCTCTTCGGAATTCATTACAGGATAAGCGGAACGGGCACCACCTTCTGTAGGATGCACCACCGCCGAGAAGACAGGGCGACGGGGACGTTTGTTCATATTCGAAGGAACACCGAGACCCTGCAATGCTGGCTTGCTGAACTGAGATAACAAAGGTCCGCTTCCCATGCGCTCGAGTTTGTGCTGGGACGGTGACGAGGGAGGTGGAGAGGAGGGATTATCTTGCTCAACACGACTAATACGCTCAGGAGATATGGAACGTCTCTTCTTTGGCTGACCAGCGCCAGTGCTAGATGATTCCGATTGCGTAGGAGTTACGCTGCTTTGAAACACGTTAAATGCAGTGATCGTTGGGGCAGCAGACACGGGAGGGGAGCTCGATAGATCTTCATTGTGAGCCACTGGAGCAGGGTCCACATCCATTGCATCATCGGAGGGAAAAGAGATGGTTTCAGCGGGCTGATAAAATGTGTGAGTTGAAGGCCCTGACCAGAGATGTAACACGTACAGGGGCAAATAGATTTTCGTCATATGTTTGTGTGCGTTCCAATGGTTTGCCGGAAAACCACTCGGTAGGCAAGGCGGTGCGTTGAATGCGTTTCGA
>JBBPLB010000077.1:2790-13134 GCA_038089595.1 Bothia castanella
GTACAGTCAAAGCGCGCAGACGTGGAAAGTAACAGCGGCCTCCATCGGGCCCGATTCAATCTCGGAGGTCAGCTCGAGACTGATCCCTGAGGAACCTATGGTCAGTTTCTCGATGAACGTCTGAATGTAGTTCGACTAAAGTTTGGCAGTTCATTATCCTCAACCTGGGCATGGCTAGTGAGTAGTTCCCCTAGTGCCAGTACCACACAGATGCTGACTGCTCCTTTAGCTTCCTTCCAGGCTCAAGATTACCAGGCACTTCAATTCCCTAGTGCGATGTATGTCGACTACGTTCGCCTGTACCAACGGCAGGGGCTACAAAACGCGTTAACGTGCGACCCTCCCGGTTATCCGACAGCAGCATATATCAACTCGTACGTCGTGCCTGGTGTCACCTGAGGTACCATCTGATGCGAGTGCTTTCTAGACATCTAAACGCTTATAGCAACCCGAACATAACGACCTGGGCACAAGGCGGTTACCAGTTCCCGTTAAACAAATTGACCAACACGTGTTCTTGATACTTTGTTTGTTTTAATTGCTCTTGTTTTCTCATTGGCTTTGATGCCTATACCACTGCATGGCGATACATTTTTTCATATTGTACGAGCACGCATCTATTACGATTTTATCGACTGGACTTTGCTCGTGCCCGAGTACCCAGGACATTCACATCCTACATCTCTGTCCTAGACGCTTTGCTGCTAACTGACCTCAGTTGCGGTTCGGTTCCCAGTCGATATCAGTACTCAAACTACCATAGGAAAGCTGGTGTCACTTCAATACATCGATGTAACTGCAGTAAATGGACAGTTGCTAGTAAGAGACTCTTGAAACGGTATGTACACTTGTAACGTGGCCAGAATGAGGTCAATCTGTTCCATCTTTGCCCGTCTTTTCTCTCATGGCCCTAATTGCCTCGTTCGGAAACGCGGCATCTACGATGCCAAATGATTGTCCGGCACGTGAGTACAGCAGATCGAATGTTTCGTCAAATTCTGATATTGGTTCCTCGTCCGTTACACACGTGTGGTCTCCGAGAATCCGCTTGAGAGGCAGGCACTGGAGCTTCACTTTTTCAGACGTGCCTCCCGGTAAGAACGCGCGCACGAGGATTCTCTTTGACGTCGACTTTTGCGCAAGCTCAATCATGTGGTTCCATTTCTTGGTCACAGGCTCATCGCATTCGCATGTCTTCATCTCTGGCACTGTGTGGGTGGAACCAATGTCAACTTGCATCGGGATTTCCGTATAGTCTAGCTCGACGACCACCGGATCAAGGTTTGGCGGCGCGGCAGCAATTTGGATGCGATCTCTAAAGAAATGGAGGTCTTGCGCGATGACCCGGTCGATGAAACGGACGTCACGCTTTGACAGACGTGATACGAGACCATCTGGCGCAGTGCTTAGCGTCATGACGTCCAAAAGGCTCTCTACTCACCTGCACGGCGGGCTTGAATGTCGCGACAATACTTTTGATGGCCGCCATTCTTCCAATCGTACACTTGGCATTCTTTGCTGCAATAGTGAACGTGGAGACAACCCGCGCAACTTTTGAATGACCCGGCAGGTCCGGACTTGTCGCACTGTATAGCAGGACGTGTAGATGACAATGACAATTGAAAAAGGACGGAGGAGACATACCTTTTCATTCTGGCAAGATTCGATATGCGTCTCGTTGCTGATCACCAATTTATACAACGCTACTCTGTTCCGAACGACTGTCTCGAATACGAGCCACGATTGGAATAGCAAGCCGTCTTTCTCGAGTTTCCCTGGTGAGCCACTCGCATCAATCGCCGTCAACTGCTTGATCATGAGTCTCAGAACGGAGCTGTACATGGAGAACTTGGGGATTATCTCCCTGAGCAGCAGGAACAACGGTTCCCAGTCTTCGTTCTCCTGACCGCCCAAGTGCTTGATCCATGGTTCTGTGGAAAGGATAGCGGACAAGATGCCACCTTGAACGATTTGTATGACCCAAGGCAACCCGTCGGCAGACTCCACATAGGCGCGAATGTACCAGTATCCGTAAGATATACACTTGGCAACGAGGGTGGGTTGGTTGGTGGCATACCGGCCTACGATCGAATTGACGACACTCGTAAGTACTGTCATCGAGCGACGATTCAGAAGAGGGATGCGGATAGCATCGTTAACGGAAAGCGTTGTGAGGATATGGATGTCCCATATAATGAGGTCATAGTTGACGGGTATGCGTGCAACATCTCGCTGGAGGTGATCCAAAGCGGTGGCGGCAAGAGCGTCAGCCTGGCCGCCAAAAGGACGGAGGATCTCCGACCAGTCCCACCTCTCTCGTTGAGAGAACGAGCACATCCACGAATCCAGGATTGCTGATGTATGAACCAAGGGTTGAGGCGATGGATCGAGTGGGTGAGAGAACCTTTCATCCTGGATCTCCATGCGCCACAAAGAAAAGAGTGTTGCAATAATGCCTGGGGATGTGGCGATGAGATCGAACATGTGACCAAGGATGAGCTCGTCGCAGATGCCCAAGAAGTCGACGATGCCTCTCTTGGCGAGAAGGCGAAATGAAAGGTCGACACTCTCTTGGTCTACAAAGTCGGTTTTCAGATGCAGGATCCACCGACAGAGCTCGGGCCAGTGGATCTCCAGAGTCTGGAGGGTGCTGCGCACCTCCGGACATACATGACGCTTCGCGATGATGGAGGCCAGACTTGTGAGGCACAAGGCTTGTTGGACAGGAATGCTCTTGTCCGCCTTTGAAGCCTCAAGATGACCGTCATCGAGGACGGTGTAAATGGCGGATGCGATTAGATGGTATTGCTCTAAAGTACAAGCAGGTGTAAGAGCTATGCGAGTCAATTCAGCTGGGGCACGGGTGGCTCCGGCCTGGAGCTGTTTGATTGCTACCTGTGGGGTCATCGTGGTCAGTGGCAACGTTGAGCGAAACAAAAAAAGTGGGACCGACGTCAATCTCTGCTTCGTACATTGGAAAAGGATTAGCGTCCTTGTGTGGGATGGGGGGTTGAATTATATATCGGACGCTGACTCTGACTCTTAAGTTTTAACAGTCCGAGAAACGTCGGACAATTCGGATTTCATTCCATTCCATTGTGCTCGACGGAGTCCGACAAAGGAGCGGCGTTCCAAGACATACATAAAAAGGCCATGTCGATTGATCTCGGCCTAGAACGAGTCAGACGACTTGCAACGCACCTTGAGCCATTCAAAAGGCCGGTAGTCCACGTTGCAGGAACGAATGGGAAGGGGAGCGTAACGAGCATCATTGCTTCCATTCTACACGCCTCTGGCCTTTCTGTCGGCAGATTCAACAGCCCACATCTCGTCTCCGTCCACGACGCCATTCTCATTAATGGCCGGCCCGTGTCACCGTCTGTGTATGACCATACGCGCAGTCTCGTTATTGCTGCAGATCAACACCACAAGACCGCTGCCAGTCCTTTCGAGCTGTTGACGCTCACAGCGCTTCAGATATTCGAAGCTGCCAAGCTTGATGTAGTGGTGGTCGAGGTCGGAATGGGTGGTCTACTCGATGCGACCAATGTCATTCCAGACGACTGCATTCTAGTGTCCGTTCTCACTGCAGTCGATCTGGACCATCAGAAATTCCTCGGAGATACAATCGAGTCCATTGCGGAACACAAAGCCGGAATCGCAAGGTCCGGAAAGCCCTTCATTCTCGGCGCACAGAGATACTCCATCGTGGAGGTGTCTGCCAGACGCGTGGTCGAAGGCCCAGAATTACACGGTCATTTCATCATCAGCACGCCTGTCCGTCCATGGCATGTGCGCGAGGAATACCATTTCTCTCCCTCAGCACGACCCTTCGTCCCTCCTCCAGGACAACCTATCGAATTCAATTCAACTCCGTTTAGTTCACCAATTCACGCCAAACTTCCGCTGCACGGCGCTCATCAGCTCGATAACTTGTCGCTCTCCTTGACTGTCATCTCGACTTTAATGATACACGCGTCTGCTCAGACACCTCTTGGCAACCTTTCCCACCGGATCACAGCCGAAACCGTTCGTGCAGGGATAGAAGGTGTTTCTTGGTCTGGCAGACTCACCTTTCACACGTTACCCCGTCCTGTGACAGTAGGCTCGACTTTTGATCCGTCGGTCGTATTGGTGGACGGAGCTCACAACGCTGCTTCCGCGGAAACTCTTGCTGCATACATCTCCGAGCTTGTGGCTCAACTCAAGCCAGGCTCGAGGTTGCATATAACGTACATTATTGCACTCTCTCATTCACCGCCGAAAACACCTTTCGACACGTTGTCTCCGATCTTTTCGCGACATGGCTCTGAAGATTCCATGATTAAAGTGAGGGTTGCAGCCCTGCAATTTACACCCCCAGAAGGCATGCCGTGGGTGACCTGCGTCCCACCTTTGGAAATACGAGAGACAGTCCGACAGATAATACGTCTCGGAGATGAGGATGTGTGGACTGCACCAAATGATCTTGCCGTAAACTGTCACCTGCAGAGTGCGTTTGAGTGGACGGAGGCCGGACAAGCTGCCTCGTGCACGGAAGAGAATCTGGTTGTTCTCACAGGAAGTTTGTACCTGGTTGCGGATTTCTACCGCCTGCTGAAGCTGCTTGGGGAGTAGACTAAGGGCGTGTTTGTACTCGAGAAACGTAGTAGTAGCGTCGAGTGACACTTTGGAAGTCAACATAGCTACATAGCGCTCTAGTAAGCCGACACTCCCGGCCTGACCCTGCTACGCGCCAAAGGACTTGATTTTGACATCTCCTGACACGATCAACACCATCTTTTGATGCGCTCAATGACAAGGCCTGGTCCTGACAAGCGCAACACCATGATGGTGCGTGAGTCAATTGGTGTGCCAACCAACTACAGGGATGCCTCTAACACCTCGGGGTGAGTGTCTCATGTGCCGTCTTCGTTCATTCCTTCACATCTTGCAGACATTGGAAGAACCAGCCAACCCCAATACCAGTCCCAGGCGCCGATGATGTGAGAAACAGCCTACAATCTGTCGTCCACTATGCACCATCTTATATGTACTCGCTAGCGTCACCGACGACCTCCTTTTCGTCCTCACGATAACCCGTTCTCCCGGACCACAAACACCCTTGGTTCCAGGTACCCAGGAAACCCCAATGTCCGCCAGACCGTCCTGGCAAAGGCTGCCAACGAGTACAGCAGTGCTTCCGACTCGCGTGCGCGGAAGCGCCAAAAGCTTGATACTAGCACTTTAGCTGAAACATTCGCCGGCGCGTCATCGTCACATGCTAGGGAACCTGCTCGCAGCAATGTTTCTGAACCCGATGTTCAAATGAACAAATCGCCTCGCACGACTCGCAAATACAATAAGCCTGTCCCGAATGACGCAGAGATTATCGAACTCGGAGCCAGCTCTGACGACCTCGGTAAACCTGTCCCTCGTGCCAAGTCATCGTCTCCGGATCCAATAGCGATGCCACCTCTGCGAGCTGTTCATGCCTTCGAAACTCATCCCAAAGAGTGCAACTCAGTTGCTTCGGGTAAGGGGAAGGGTCGCGCCAAAGAACCATCTGAACTCATTGTGGAAGACTCGGAAGGTTCGGATGATATCGAGGAATTCACGCCTCCTCCGCGGGTGGGTCGGCCGTCTGAGCCCAAGGAATTGCGGGGGAGAGAGATACGCAAAAACATCGTGCATGACCTTATAAAGGGTTATGAGGCTATATCTGCACCCACACCGGTAGCCATACGGCACCCAGTCGGGAAGGGGATAACTTCCGTCGACTTGGTAACTGGAACGGTCATCAGTAAGATGAAGAAGAAGAAGGAAGAGGTAAGCACAATGTAACCGGACAAACATTCGTCACGGCACCTAATGCATTTTTCCTAGGGTATGCCCGGCATACAAAGAAGCACAGGCGTGTCTGATCGCATTGGAACATCCTCGTCCAACTTCTTGAACTCTCCACGTGAGAAGGAAAATATTCAAATTCTGCCACTGGAAGCCTGGTGTTTGGGTCATCATCTTTTCCAACATCCCAAGTCTGCGCCTCTTAAGCTAGCATATGATGTCGCCCAGCAGCGAATCAAGGTTACATGGGGTCATTCACCTCCGGAAAACATCAAGTTTAAGCTCGATAGGAATGTCCGTTCGGCGATGGTAATATTTTCCTCTGTTTCTCCGCTCCACTTACTCAATGACGATGGTCCTTGCTAGATTGTCAATGACTCACACGAACCATTGAGGGAATATGTCGTAGTTTATTTTATTACTATAGAGGGAAATGAATGGAAGGAGGTTGAACGCAAATACAAGGGATTCAAGGGAGGTGTGTAGGCATTGAGTCGGGTTCCTCGTCGTTTCCTTACTGATGTGTCTCTGATGTGTTTCACAGGGGGGGACCGCGGTAAGGAAGTATTGGCGTTCCTCTTCTCAACTGCGAAAGATCAAGGTTTCTCCATCACGGAATACCAGAAATTTGTCACCGGGATCAGAAAGGCATTTCTAACCGCTTCTGTTGAAATCATTGGGTCAGTAAAATTTTATTTTGCGTTGATATATGATCATAAATTTTCTCAGGCCACCCAAGGGCAAGAGTATTTGGGAGTATGCATCACAACGTGCTGCTATGTTTGAACAAACGGAATCCAGAAAGGGAAAAGGCGATCGCGGCGGAAACATTGTAGATGACCCGTCAGCATCGCCCCGGTCTGTTACGCCTTGTTCCTCGACCTCGTTGAAGACCCGGACGTCTTGCTCTGAGTCGTAAGACGGACAAAATAATCTCAAATACTTGCTGACTTTTGTCTGTTAGAAAACACGAAAATGGAGATTCAGGACCATTTATGTCTACCCGCCGCTCTGCGAGATTGTCTGCGATCCAGTCTTCAAAGGCTTCACCTCAGCCTCCACCGCCGGCTCAATTAGAGCCCGACGAAGTGTAGGCCTTATCTCTGCTACGCTCCGCTCTGGCTCATCATGACTATCAAGTATTCTAATGTACCCTCCAACTGGCACAGGAGCACTCAGTATCATGCAAAGTGATCTCAGGAGGCTACAGCCTGAAGAATACCTTAATGATACCCTCATCGAGTTTGGCCTTAAGTATGCTTTCCTCACCAACTGATAATCCCGCATCCTGAAATTTCCAGGCTTTGGCTCAATGACCTTCGCACGAAGGATCCAGCATTAGCTGACCAGATACATGTCTTCAGCTCCTTCTTTTACAAGAAACTTAACAACAGAAAGAAGTTTGTTCTTCATTTCGTTTCCCACCCTCATAACTTATCCTATTCACAGCCCAGAGGATGGATACAACAGCGTGCGTAAATGGACCTCCAAAGTCGATTTGTTCGCAAAGAAATATGTCATCGTTCCCATCAACGAGAAGTACTCCCCTTCATTGAAGTTTCGTGTTGTTCACTCACGGTTACTTATAGTATCCATTGGTACCTTGCTGTAATATATGAACCTGGACATACCCTTGAACCACCTCTTCCACTTTCTCACATTTCCAATGCACGGACAACACGGAAACGAAAGCAAATACAGGAAAGTGCTAAAGCCGATATAGAGACTGCAGTCATTTCTGAACCGCTTACGGAGCTATCGTTGGAACGATCGAACCACACAGCGCAGGTTGCCGAAGGGGAACTTGAGGCCGATACGTCTTCCATGGACGCTACACGCGCAACGACGCCTAGCACGACCGGAAATGAAGAGCCGGTGATGATTATCCTTGACAGATCCCGTTCTCCCACCACCGGGTCGGAGCCAGTCTCTGCTATGTCCTCCATGGTTCAAGTTCGGGATTCATCGCCGAATTTAGCCTATCCATCATCGGACAGCATGGACGTCGACGTGGACATCTCTGTCGCCGACGCTATTCCGAACCTGTCACGCGAGATTACTGAAGCACCAGGACCTTCAACATCAAAGCCGTCGTCAGGTAAAGCAGGGGAGGTGAAGCCAGTTGTTATCGCAGACAACGAAGACAGTGGTGAGGATCAGCAGCAAGAAGCCGAGGTAGATGATATGCTGGCGGTGACACAATACTCATCCGGGGATTTGCCTCCTCAGTACGTTTCCCTCTAGCGCGCTGAAATTGGCATTCTCATCGATTCTTTGTCATCCCCTCACCAGGACCTACATCTTTACCCTCGATTCTCTTGGTACTCGTCACCCCCAAGCCATCAAAGTGCTCAAACATTATCTTTCACTGGAGGCGAAGGACAAACGTAACTTCGACGAAGTACGTGATGCAGTTGGCAAACAAGTCCAGGTATACGACCTTCGGCCTTCATTTAGACGTGTGATGTTTCATCTGTGTGCAGGTTCCTGTCCAACCAAACACTTGGGATTGCGGTGTATACTTGCTTCACTTCGTGAAGGTCCTCATGAGCGCCCCGTCAGAGTTCTTGGAACAAATTCTCTCCGTAAGTGATATTCATGCCACTATGCTAGCTGACACTCTAACACCCTCAACAGACAAGAGTTACCATGCCAAGCTCCGAACGTAAGAAGTTGTGGCAGGACCACGAGATCCCACAATATCGGGACTATCTGAAATCTCGGATCATACAGCTTTCGGAAGAGTGGAAGGCTGAGAAGACCGTTCGAGAAGAAGCAAATAAGCAAAGATATGGGGGTGCTGTGGAGGTAGAGGCATTGTCATCTGAGGGAGAAGTGGACATCGTGGAGGACATCCCAAGTGTCAAGGCACCCTCTCGTCCAAGACCAAAACGACCCGCCACAAGGCTCCGTGGATAGTAGATGATGTTCTTCTGCTTAGTTGTCGGTTATCATTTTGTCACGCCTTTTGATGATCATTCGCTGATTGCACGCGCACACTAGCCAACGCCACGGTCACTCGTTTCTTTTTTGCTAGAATCAGTACCTACACATGTTTTAGTCGTATATCACACTGCTAATGGAGTTCGTACACGCTTGAGGTCTAACCCTTCTGAGCCATGAGTAAGACGACTGTCGTTGGTATTCAATTTGGACTGTGGATGCGCCAGGGGGGCCAGGGTGAAATGAAGGCTGCTAGCAACAACGAACATACAATGGCAGTAGCAGTAAATGATGGGAAAGGACTTGAATTCAAACCAGAATGGTTTCACTCCAGTTTGCGAGCTTCGAAGGCGGGGGGCAAAAGATGCCAGCGATCCAGAGACCAAGACAGATGTGAGTAGAAACAAGTGTAACATGACAAGGCTTGAAATTTCCAAGGATCATATAGACGATGTAACCAACCAAGGGCTTGATAAATACAAATCCATCCAACGTGATGATGATTAAACGAGAGGACAGGAGGCTTGTCTAGGTAGACGCCGTTCCAAAAAGTCGGAGAGTCGGACTACGGCCATTGAATCCCAGAAATAGACGCGACATTGCATGCACTATTTCTGATAATCATGGTAGGAGTGGGACTGTGAGGCACTTAGGAGTGTTGCTAATAATGGGAGTATCAGAAGTTGCGAAGCTGGTGTTTCTTGCTGTGCCTTGAGACATTCGCTTGTACAACATCTTCTCGTGGCACACGGATGTGAGAAAATGACGTTGATGTAGGATCTGGCATCGTATCACGGCGCGCCAGGGTGTAGGTGGGCGTAACATGAGGAGACGAAGAAGACATAGGACTTGCTGCTGTTGAAGGGCTGGAACCAGCAGATTCGTTTGCTTTACCACCAACAGCAGTGGGTGCCTGAGTGGGAGTAGTGTGCGAGATATAATACCAGAGTCCAATTCCAGCTCCGGCGCACTGGAAGAGGGTCAGAAATCCGGCACTAGATGGTTCAGAGATTACTCACAATAAGTAGGATCACGCCGACCACCCAAACCCAACGCGACAAGCGGCTAGCTCCGGACTGTGTCTTAATCAACCAAGAACTAGAAGGCACATTAACCTATGAAGACCTCACAAGAAGATTTCCCACCTGGGTTTCTTCTCTTCTCTAGCAACCATGCTGAACCTCCTCCAGAAATCATCTCCGCGTTCCCCGCGTTTCGGCAGCAAATTATCCTCGGAATTGCCACGCAGGATGGTCTCCAAGAATTTGATGTCCGTCGGAGCAGGGGACTTTGTAGGGCGAACGAAAACCGGGGTAATGGGGGTCATCGGTGGTTGAAGTGGGTGAGGCGTGCTCGGTACAGATGGTCTAGGAACAGCTGTCTGATAAATCGGCTGGGGCATACGAGGAGGGCCCGTGTCTGCCTGCGGGCGGGTGACGCGAAGCGCCTGAGGGACCTGCCCCATCTGCGGTGGATCTTGTGATTGACCCGAGGGAGAGCCTGAGGGCGATGGACATGGAATTTTGAGGTTGGCGATGGGAGCAGGGTATCCAGGTCGAGGAGCCGCCAAGGGAA
>JBBPLB010000078.1:8110-18231 GCA_038089595.1 Bothia castanella
CCTGTTCGGTCAGGACAGTGGTTTTGGCGACCCGTTGCGTATTGAACGAAGCGGGCATTTGACCATACTCTGAAGCTGGGAGAGCAGGAACGAGGCTATCCATCGCTTGCTGGCGAGCTGCCTCCGTCGCTACTCGGGTTTCTGCGTCAGACTCTGCGTCATCCGAGTCAGAGAATCTCTCGTCACTGAACAGGTCTTCATCGTCACTATCCGCACCATCCTCGTCGGAGAACCCTTCACTACGACAGAAAGGAGAAAATGAGACGCATCATAAAACGCAGATCACAATGCGGGGCAGGTAAAACGTACTCTTCGAATCGCGCGCCTTCTACATCACCTTTTCCTTCTACAAATTGTTCCACTTTGGCAGCGAGATCGCGAAGTTTGTCCGTTTGTCCCTTCACGACCTTGTCTTCCTCCCCTCCCTCGCCGTCCGTTGCCATAGCGTACGTTCCCATAGTCGAGCCACCAGCGCCCATGGTACGCTCAAGCATCTCGTCGAGATGCTTGGCGTCAATGTTCATCCATTCATCTGAATCCTCCGCCTGGACTAAATCGGCATCTGAAAGCATTTCGGAGGCCCGGGAAAGTGCAGCATTGAACAAAGCCGCAAACGACGGTCTCGACATGTCACTGGAAAGTGGTCTGAACAATACTCAAATCGTGGGTCTGTGAACGTACTCTTCTCGTCGAACTTCGACATAGGTATCAGCTGCCTTATTCTCAAGCTCGTTCCACGCTTGCGAACCCTCGACTTCGTCGCGGAAGTAGCCGATAGAAACGAGACGAGTCAAGTATGCCTTGTAATCCGGTGAGCGGCGAAGAGCATCTTTGCGCGCCTCGGCCTGGGGGTGAGATGGATAAGTGACAAGGCGAACCCGAAAGTGATGAGGTCGTTAGAAGACACTTACGGAGGAAGCCCGTGCTTCGGTCGTCAATTTCACGACATCCGCACGATTTTTGGATTCTTGATACAGCATCTCGAATCCACAAGCCTAAAAGCTTGTAAGAGAAGTCAAGTAAATCAGCCATGATGTATGACGCACTAATTTCATGCCGACATCTCGCCAACGCCAGGTAGCCGTGCCCTCTCTCTCCTCAAAGCGACCGAAAATTTTGGGCGGATGAAACTTCTGGCCCAACAACTGAGCATAAGCAGTCCTTGTCATTTTCACCCCGAAAAGGACATTTGGACGTGGCGGAAAGCGTGCCATTTTGTGAACAGCCTAAGACCATCGTCAGGACATGTCATCAGAGTAGTATCCACACTCACGCGAAGTTGAATCGCATCACGAGTGTAAAATGTCTCGACGGGCTTTTGAACGAGTGACTGGTCAACGATGAGGGCTCGGACAATGTCGACAGGGAGATAGGCCAGTGTCGTATGCACGTGGTTGCGCGCAGCGTCTGGATATCCAGATATGCGCTGCGATACGATATCCTCGACTGCTTTGGGAGCGAGCGTATCGATGGATGCGTCACGCACGAGAGGAAGCGCGTCATCGACGGCAATATAGTCATCCTCTCCGTCAGCAGCAAAGTGATCCCCATCCTCATGTCCCCTCCCACCAGGCACGCGCGGACGCTTTCTCGGCTTGCTGTGGGGAGAAACGTGCGAGAGGGGGATGAGATGCAAGCGGCCACTGCGAACCCACACCTGCAGCGTAAGAGTGAAAGGGTTCGTTTAGCTGATGGTTCTCACCGTCTACAAGGGAGGAGGCGTGCGCACCCTGTTAGTCGCGTTTGAGGGGGTCACCCAACGAGGCAGGGCCTCGGCTGCCTCGATGAGCAAGAACTCGCCATCGGAATCAGAGGCACTGGCGTGGACCAAATGAGTGAAGAGAGAACGAGGCGTGGAATATGAACAAGCCTGATCACGACATCCCACTGTTTGGAGATCTCTCTGAGGAGCCAGACGGCACACCACTCATCATCGACGGCGTCACCGACACGCATGTGACCCTCGAGGACGTTTTTATCCTCGCCATGACGGGCATCTGGATCTGGCGCAACTTTGAGCTGAAAGGGGTCGCGATGCCAGAGAAAGTCGGGGAGGAGCGTCGGCACGAGATCGTGTATGCACGCCGCCAGGGACGTGCAAGAGGCCTTGTCGGCGAGGGGAGGCGGTGGGTAGAGCACATACAACAGCGTGTCTTCAGGGATGGACGGCCGATTGAATATGTCCGTGTCCATGTTGGTGAGCGACGGTGTCGATGTCAGCGACGCCTACTACGAGTTGGCTGTTACCATTCGTGGCTCCGCTTCGGTATGGCAGTGCCCACATCCTTCAAGGACAGAACATTGATCGCAGTCATCGGCGACGAGGTGCGTAATCCATATTTCTCGCGTCTGCCTGCTCAAACTTGGTACAGGACTCAATCACCGGCCTTTTGCTCGCGGGCGTCGGCCACATCAACGAGCACCAGAAGAAGAACTTTCTCGTTGTCGATTCCAGTGCGTTCGCTAGTGAGCGCCCCCACCCTGTTATTTCTGACCCCTCCCCAGAAACCCAGATATCAACCATCGAGTCAGCCTTCCAAGAGTTCACAGAACGCAAGGATGTAGCAATTCTGCTCATTAACCAGCATGTGCGTACCACAACGTTCGGCTTCCTCAATGCATCACTCGATGCTCATGAGGCGCATTGTAATCGATCTAGATTGCAGAGAAGATCAGACCGACGGTCGATCGGTACCAGCAAGCTTTCCCTACCCTCCTCGAGATCCCATCCAAGGACCATCCATACGGTACGTGTCCCTTCACTCGCTCGTTCCAACTGCCTGTTGCAAATACGTCTTTCATTTCACAACACGCATGCACAGACCCTGAGAAAGACTCCGTCTTGAAACGCGTGCAGAAGCTTTTCGGAGAGTAGTACAAACGTTTCATCATGTACATCATCGACATCGCCCACCTTTCATGCCTCAGTGGCATACCTTCATGATTCCCAACCTAATACGCTGGCTAAGACCGTGCTGGGGTTTCATTGTAACTATGCATTGCATTCGATCCAGGAACTACATCCGAGCATGGTGCTATTTCGCTCCCATATCTTCCTCTTTAGCCCTTGTTGAGGACGTACGGCGCGCAGCGTGTGTGGTGTTCAGGATGAATGAAACTGCATAATAGGCTCGTTCTCGCGAACACCTGGTGCCCGCTCGACAAATACCCTGATCGGGTTACGACTTTCCGAGTCTATTAACAAGTCCAATTAGAGTTGCCCGAGCCGCGTCGAGAACGTCAGAAAGGTCTCCTGTGGAAATCAAGAAAATACGCACTTGGCATGTCTATAAGCAGGTAGCGAAACACGAAGTACCCTTCGTCGTTCTGTCAATCACAAGTGCTGTCAGTACAAATGCAACGCCCCTTGCCACAAGTACGCAAATAGTTCACGTAATGTATAGTACGGTGGGAGCTCATATGGTACTCCATGTGTTCTTTTTGCGCTCTGTGGCCGAGTGGACACGGGAAGAAAAATCATTGAACGCACCCTCACGAGATCTGCATGTACCTCCCCCTCCGTCCATGTTGTCCCTGCACCATGGCTGCCTCCGTCACGTGGTCTCCACCCGCGGAGTCCAGAAAATAGACCCGTTAGCCCCCACCAGGAGTGTTCCTCTGTTCTCTCCTGTCCCTTACTTTCTTCTTTGTCCGCTGTCGCTGGAGGTATTGCAGGGGGGACGTTGTCCCCTCTGAGATACTTGAAAGCACTCCTCGCTGAGTCGGTAAAGGAAGACGTCTTCTCCTTGACATCCTCAAAAGTCAAGGAAGCCAACAAATCGACATAGTTGGTCGATTGGTTTTCCTTCTCATGTTCCGTTAGAAGTGACGGCGAAGGGGAACCTTGAATATAAAAGTTCAACAGCATGTGTTCCCGACCGGAGGAGTCAACCGCTATCTGTGATGCTACATGTCGATGACGATGACGCGGTCGCACGGAAGAGGGAGGATTGTTATGAAAGGTGAGGGGAGCATGAAGGTACTTGGCAACCTATCGCCCGTTAATGAGGATTGATTCTCCGTCGAGGGTGGAAGACTTACTCGAGGGGAAGTTTTGATTCGCTCACAGGCGTCGTTGTAGAGCACAGTTGGCGAATTCTTCGAAAAGAGTTCCGAGGTAAGCGCGTATATGAGCACAGCAGACAGTCCAGCGCCAAGCAGTATCACAGTTAGGTTGGTAGTACGTTGAGTTGTGCGTATTACTAGATTACCATTAGCTAGTGCATCCTGGTCGACGTAAAGTGGTTGGAGAAAGACTTACCCTTCCCACTGACACTTAGCTCTGACCATTTCTTAGCCTTCTCCCCACGCCTCAGGGCTGCTTGTGAGATACCAAGCTGGAATGGCCCTACCGAGTCCTCCCTGCTCGAGTAAGATGTTCTTTGTTTCTGGTCGAGAGCAGAAGTGAGTAGCGAAGATGGTGTGCTCTGACCACTGGTATATGTTCTGGATGTGACCCAGAGAGTGAGAGAAGGTTCGCCTGCCATGAGCAGCGAGAGTGCAGGTTTGCGCAGAGGCTGCGCGCAACGGAGGGACCTCGATAAGCGGGCAATCGAGGTTGTAGCCTTCATCGGGGACAAGGTTGTGTGCACACTCGTTTTGGTATATCTCAATGTATGTAGTTCCTATTACAATGAAAAATAAAACAGTACTGCTTCCATATCACATAGGCAGTCTGACAAGCCATGAAGTGGCCCCATTCCATCCCTGAGTTCACGAAGTATTCGAGTGTAGTTAACGGGCAAAAGGATTCAAGATGGTGATAAAAAAAATGATTCCCATTAGCCGACTCGAACGACTGACCTCGTCATTACTAGTGACGCGCTCTACCAACTGAGCTAAACGGGATGATGAAACTTCTCGAGGAAATAGCATGTGTCGTGCCAGCTTTTCACTCGGAATCTGCTCTGCGAGAACCCCATTGGTAGAGATCTAGTTTCCAATACTACTCAATCGTTCTATAGTCGCCTTTTTCATCTGAACTTGCGTATATAACATACTGCGAAGCCAATGAGGAGCAGTGCTTACCGGTGGGCTAATTCCCTCTCCTTCAAAGTACGCTAATACAAACTCCCTTGCGACCCAGTCACTTTCGATAGCACCCAGATCCGAGAACACTAGCTTCCTCGGGCGGGCTGGATCTCCGGTGGGTGCGGTGAGGTGGACATCGAGGGGGTAACCCTTTGAGAGTTTGGTGGTGGGGAAGATTGATTTGAGTGTGCGGAGAGGAGACTGTACGGCAGCTTCGGTTTCAGGAGAAAGGGTTCCACGAGACTTGGCGAGCTGGAGACGTCCCGTCAAAGCACGCACAAAGCCATCACGCAGATGAGTGTAGGAGGTGTTGCGCGTCGGTACTATGAGCATGAGATGTAGACAAACTTGGGAGAAAGGTGGGGATGACCTCACCGATGCGGAGGATGCACGAAGCGTTCCGGACTATGTAGTCGATTTTCTCCTCAGGTGTGGCGTTGATGGGTATCTGCGGCAGCGTGCTGCTGTGTCAGTATCGACGACGACGCCAGCGCAGGGAGACGAACTCTAAGTTTTGGGTTTGTGAGGTCGACGTAGAACCCGACGGAATAGACATTGATGCCAAGGAAAGAGACAGAGCGTGCACCGACGCCGAGGAGAGAATGAGGAGGGAGGGGAAACCTGGACGGGACGCGTAGCTCTTTCGGAAACTCGACAGAAGTTGCGGGGTCAACTGGGAGGAGGATGATTCAGAGGGCAAGTGGATCGGATGTCGTGAGAGCGAGAACATACCTACTACGTCCTTCCTGGGGGCATCGAGGTGGATGGTGTGGAACGCGAACGCGGCTGAGAAGATACCGCAGAGGACGACAGGTTTAGACCAGGGGCGGAGTGGGCGGAGCAAGTGCGACATGATCAAGGAGTGAGTGGGCACGTGCACCCACTCACGTCTCCCGCAGCGTCAGTGGCGTAGCCCAGGATACGCAACAGAAAGAAGGGGACGCGTCAGCCATATATAATTCCCTGTTGGGCCGTCGTACGTCTCGTCCCTTTACCTCCGATATCTCATTTGCTCTCATCTTCATTCTCATTAATGTCCCCCCTTGATCTATCCTTACCTAGCATCGTCGCTCAGCTTGCATCTGGTAATTTCTCCATCCAAGGCGTCGAAATGGATGAGGACGATATCGACATCCTCGACTCCCCCGCTGAAGAGGTTTCTCCTCTCGCACCAGACCAATCTTCCTATGAGAAACAACGTGCCAATCTCGCTGCTTATCTAGATGTTCTGCCCTACAAGTGCGAGTCTCTTCAGGAGATGCAGGACAAGCTGGAGCGCATCATAGCAAGGCTCCTTATATGCGCAGAGTCCAAGAACTGGTCCGTCCTCACAACCTGGGATGCAATGCTACAATGGCAAGTCCCAATCATCTTCCCATCCTCAGATCTCTTATCCCACTCAGTTGGTTGCAGTTGCGCTACCCCATGAAAACCTCTACGCGCGCAAAGCTCGTTAGGTTTTATTACGAGTTATGTCTCATTCCTGGTTTGGACGTTCGTGTCATCCGAAGTTGGGCAGACATGATCACTCGCCTCCTTGGCAAGACTGGAAAGCGTAGACTTGAATCCAAGGATCTATCTCTCCCATGGTCGCCGCTTTGGCAGCTCCTTTACAAGGAGCTTTTCCCAAAGAAGCGTCTTGGTCAAACCAAGTGTGCATCATCTACATCCGAGTTGGTTCTTGATTTATTGACATTCTTTCTTAGTCGTAATTTGAACAATATCTTGCTCTATGTCGCAGAATGTTGCAAACCGTACTTCCCTGCCGACGACATTCCTGACATACTCAGCACCTTTTTGCCGATGATCACTCCAAACGTGAGTCCTGTCACTTTTCAATCCCTCTCAGTCATGTTGCTGACACCATGTAGACGACCCTAACCATGATTCCTGTACTGACTTCGTTCCTCCCTCCGACTCATCCGCACCTCTACCTTCCTGTAATCTTCAAACTCTGGGAGGCATTCAACTCCTTTTCGATGGATGATCGTTTCCTCGAATTGGCCGGAAATTTGGCAGAGGAACATGTTGCGGGAAAATCCGGTAGTTACGGTGAGGATGGTGGTGCACAGTGGAAAGACGTGGGTATATGGTCCGAGCAGGAATGGACTTTGCTGGTCAGCAAGGGGTTTGAATCCATGTGTAGGCTCCTAACTACGTATCCATCCCGTCCACATTCCTTACGTCCATTCCCAGATGTTCCTGCAGGAAAATCTAGAGTGAGCATATTTGCCGCCGAGCCCTTTTTTGTTGTTCATATTAATTGTCCTACAGAGCCCCAATTTGACCTCTGCGCATGCGGATGCAGCATCTGTCCGCCAAGGATCCAAAATCAAGAAAACCATCAGTCGCATAAGTGAGTATGTTTGGCAGACACCCCGCATACATCGAGGCACCAACATGGTCTTGATGTAGATGCTCTTGCTAAGTTATTTGTCTACTCCATGGCCGTTGATGGCCCTCTTCGTGGTGACTCTGCATCAACAACACCGTCTTCCCAAAGTGGACAGACGACTTATCTCGCAGGTTCAAAAGCCATGGACACGTTAGACCGCCTGATTACCAGCACGGAGTTGTTCTTCCATCCATCTAATCATGGTCATTGGACGGTGTTGGTGAGTAGGTGCCATGTTTTACACCATCATTTCCTAACCTTATTTGTAGCTTACGAGTTTCCTTCAACGCTTGACGGCCGAGTTTGCTGATCGCTGGTATGAAGAGAAACTGCCTTCTTGTTGCACTCCGGTGGTGAGTATTCTATGCAATTACAGTGCCGTTCGCATTGAAGCATACTCCCAAGACCCGTCGTCTCACAACCACAATTCGTCGAGCTTTCGTCACCAGTCTCTTGACACCGGCTTTACTTGCAATGTTCTCGAAGGATCCACTATCTCTCGCTATGACTCAAGGAGCTGTGCGCGTGCTGGCACAACTCGAACCCACATTAGTCATGCCCGAGCTACTGGAACGCGCCTACGGAGGATTAGAAGTTGTCAACGAGACACACCGGACTACGGCAGTTCTTAAGATGCTTTCTGTTATGTCTCTTCCCTTGGTCTCTGAGAAGGTGTGGCGCCCTGGCCAGAAACACCTTCTGCCTCTCCTTGAGTTATGCGTCCCAGGGATTGATTTAGTCCGTCACATTCTCCCCGTCTCTCGGTTTATCCTTGACGTTCTTGGGTACAGAACGACCCGAACAAGACTATATGCGCGACATCCTTCATTATTAGTGCAATTCAACATGTTAAGGTTGGCGACATATCCATGCACCAGGCCGGATTCGCGTTATCCGGTGATGCACCTAGCGAAGATCTCATGGAACTTGACAATGATGAAACTCAACTTCCTGAGGGCGTTGAGATGAGCCCATATACTGCTCTGAACAGGGAAGAAGAGCGTGCTCTTGTCCGCGAAAGCACTTCGGGTTTTGCAGGTATTTGATCTTCATTTATTAAAGTCCCTGAAGACTCAACGTTGCAGATTGGGTGGCGTCTCTCTTTCGGCGTATTCTCGCCCTGTACGAGAATCTCCCAGAAGAGGGAGGCAGAAAGAAGACAACGGGAGGCAAGACTGAGGAGGTAGTCCTGAAGTCCATTAAGAGTATGGTCGATGTTGTTTGTCTCCATCTTTCCGATCAGCTCTTCGACCTCGTTCTCAACTTGGTTTACGACTACGCCACAACGAATGCAAAGTCAAACGCCGTGAGGGCGTTTGGACACCTCGTTGCATGCCTCGCCCGTGCGAAGCCTCAGCGAACAATCGACAAGTTTTTACCCTTCTGTATCTCACAGATCCAAGAGGAACTGAAACACGGAGCATCAAACATTCGGACGACCTCGTCACACGAGAGTGTGCCTTCTGACACAACCCTCCACTGGAGTGAGAATCAACTTATGATCCTCATCGGTTATTAATTTGTCCCACTTCCCATGTTAGATATGACCATCCTCAGAGGATGTCTCGGGTATGGCGGCCCTGCCGTGAGTTGTAAGCAAGAAGTCTCGATATCGACCATCTGACGATATGTCTGCAGTTACTCAAACATAAAGAGAGAGTTATCCAGCTTCTGTCACTCTTGCTCGAGAAGACGAAGAGTGAGAGAGGGTACTCAGGAACCGCCACTTTGGTATCACGGGTGCTGCATACACTGACAACAGTCTATCCTATCAACAATCATTTCGTCAATATTGATCAGTGGATAGATCCAGGTAGGGGTTTTGGTGTTGCTCGTACTGCTGACATACGGTAACTTTTTTTGGTAAGACTTCAACAAGGCCCACAGCACGCAGTGGGGCCATCTTTGTGAACCTAAAGATGTTAAAATCGAATGGCATGGTAAGATGACATTGTCGCACCAACTCTCTTCAGAAGCTTACTTGGTTGGGAAACACCACAGTTCCAAACGCGGAAGAGGTTGACTTCGTTCTTCAAATCTTAGATCGTATTGCCTCCCCAACCCTTGACAAGCTCGAGGCTCTCGTTAACTCATCTGGAAGATGGGACAGTGTTGCTCGAAACGATTTCTGTCGGTGGGTATTACATCATTGGTGGCTGTAATTTTATTAACGTGTGTGAGGGTAGGTATCTGGCTTTCTCAAAGGCAGTCTGGAATGGCATGCCCACGATTTACAAGGAAGCTCCTAAAAAAGTTGTCAATTCCTGTTGCGATCCGGAGGTTGATGTAGAAGGACTCATCGTCGACCAATTGGATGTCCAAGCAGGAATAGTCCTGACAGATCCACAAGATGCACGATATCAGCGTGTCGTGGAGTTACGGACGTGGTTCGGGAATCTCCTACACCTTGCTGCAATGAAATTGCGCCAAGATCAATACGAGGAAGACCACATTGATGCTGTGATTGCAGTGGTCAAAGCCCTTGATACGTACTTCCTCGACTATGGGATGAGCAGAGGAGATTTCACAACTTTGCAGAAGAATTATTCCCAGTCCAGAGAGTGCGTCCGAGCAATTTTCTTTCTGATATGATTGGATGGTTAAGTTGCCTTGTGCAGAGTGAATCGTATGTCGGCGCGTCAAAAAGACAACGCAAGAATTGTTTGGGTTAAGCGAGCACAGCTCTACCATTCTA
>JBBPLB010000079.1:0-24985 GCA_038089595.1 Bothia castanella
CCCCTCTTTTCTTCACTATTACAAACAGACTGAGCTATTCCCATGGGCACACACTTACAATAGCGTGCACTATTTCAAACTTTAATCAACTCCTCGGACCCCTCGCTACCTATTCAATACCTTTCCATAGTCTTACCATATTTTCCCATTGGTAGCATTCCTTATCTTTCACCTTATATTTTTCTCTCACCATTGCTATCTTCTATTTGGATCTTATCTCCTTGTATCATCCCTCTTCTTTGATGATACTTGTAGTTCCCATTCCCACATAGCCACCTCCATAGACTATAAGTAGGCTGACTCTCTTCATGTAAACTCCAAGCTAGTTCTATGCAATACCAGCTAGATTCTAGTCTCACCTTGATCCTTAAGTGGGAACCCTGCCCCACTAAGTCTCCCTCCTTCATTACTGTCTCAGACAAATGGGAATAGTGCCCCAGCATTGTGACTTCTTAGGAGCAAGTCAATCCAATGTACTCAGTCGGTCGACCTACTGTTGAGTGGTCACTATAGCTAGAGTCTACACTTTAGCATAACAAAAGAACTAGCTTTCTTATCACTTCTTCCATTGTGAAGTAAAGCTGCCCATCATTTCAGAAAGAAGGAATCCTAGAAGGATCGCAGGATCCTTCTTCTCTGTCAATCCAACATTAAACCCTCAACATCACCCATTGAGAGCACCATTAGTCTCCTCAGAAGAAGAGGAAGAAGAACCCTGTTACAGAGAAGAACCCCCCAGAAGGATTTGTTAGAAGAGCTATCTGGGGTCTCCAGAACCAGATCACTGGTTATAAACTAGTTCCTATAGCTGAGTCATCGCTTGGAACAACAGTAGAACCCATATCCATTGATCCCCCAGAACCAGAACCAGAACTACCCACACCCCCCCATTGTCCCCATTGTCCTCTCTTTCCAACAGACTCAGAAAAGGAATCTGAATCAGAGGAAGAAGATATGTCTGAAAAACTTGTTGAACTCAGGGCAGGTCTCCCTGAAGACTTCTCTGGAAACCCTGAAGATGCCTCCAGATGGATTCTTTCCATAGGAGCATACTTTCTTATAAACGGAAAGTTCTATTCTGAATCTGCACAGATCCTCACTGCCCTGAACAAAATGAGCAAAGGACAAGGAAAAGACTTCTCCAAAGGATGGTACCTCAAAATTGCAGAAATGAGTCACTTAGGCAAAGAGGAAGTAGCCAAGGAACTTACTTGGGAGAAGTTCGAAAAAGCTTTTCGAGATGCATTTACTCCTTATGATCCCAGTGCAAAAGCACAAGCTGACCTCTCCACCTTGAAACAAAGGAGAACCCAGCATGATGATGGATTCAAAAAGTTCATATCTCAATTCCAACTCCTCACCACTCGCTCCCAGATCAAGGATGATAGAGCCCTTATCGAATGGCTAATTAATAGAATGGATAGATGTATTGTCGTCAAAGTTCTATCTTGTGAAAAGGAACCCACCACTCTGAAAGAATAGATTGAGAAGTCCAATCTCTTCCATAACCATATCAAACAAGTCGACACTCTCTTTCAAGGAAAAAAGTATTTCCCCAGTCACTCCTCCCATTCCAAATCCACTCGAGACCCCAATGCCATGGATGTGGACCACATTCATCTCTCTCCCACAGACAGAGCTGAGTATATGAAAAAGGGAAAATGCTTCATATGTGGCAAACCAGGACATATGGCCAAAGACCATAAAAAAGAAGAATCGATCTCCTCTCCACCACCTAGACCCCCCAGAAACCCACAAATAATCAGGGTTATCCCCACTGAATCGAAACCAGCTGAACCAGAAGACCCAATGAAGGAGTACTTAAATGTCCTCATCCAGTGAAATGTTCTGAAAGAAGACATCCTCAAAGTCCTCCAAATGTGCTTTGCAGGAGAAGAAGAGGAGGAGGACCAAACTATAGCAGTTGTTTCTATTGAGGATTTTTAAATAGGGAAGAAGACTTGACGCCATCTTTTCAATTTCTTGCTTCTGTAATTATAACGAACTCTCATGTGCAATCTATTCGCATCCCTGTCCTCATCACTACTCAAGCAAAAGTTGTCAAAATGAAGGCCCTGATTGATAGTGGAGCAACCAGGTGCTTTATCAATCTAGCCCTTGTTCAAAAACACTGAATCCCCACCAAACCACTTGAAAAACCCATAAATGCACAAAATGCTGATAGAACCAGCAACCAAGCCAGAAAAATATCTTCTTTTGTTCCAATCACCATTACTATGAAAGAACGAACCAAGAAACTCAAGGCATACATTATTTCTCTAGAAAAAGAAGATCTCATCCTTGGTCTCCCCTGGCTCAGAACAGCCAACCCCTCTATAAACTGGACAACTGGTCAGATATCTTTATCGAAAACTCCTTCTCTTACCCCAGACTGGAGCCCTCAAAGATATCTATTGAGGTCTTTTAACCTCGATCTAGATCTCTGGACCAAACAAAACTTTACCAGATATCTTCGATCCCTAGCTATAAAGAAAGTCACCATCTCGACCGAAACAGCCTAGAAAACAGAAAAAGGGAAGATTGACCTCCCTAAAGAATTTTCTGACTTTTCCAATGTCTTTTCTGAAGAAGAACCAAAAGAGCTCCCACCACATAGAACTTTTGACCATACCATCAAGTTGAAACCCAACTTCATTCCAAAAGTTGGAAAAACCTACCCCTTGAATCCAAAGGAGACAGAAGCTTGCAAAACTTTCATTGATGAACATCTTTGTACAGGCAAAATAGTCCCATCCAAGTCACCCCAAGCAGCCCCTTTCTTTTTCATACCAAAGAAGGATGGATCCCTTCGCCCATGCCAAGGTTATCGATACATCAATGAAGCAACTGTCAAAAACACTTATCCCCTTCCTCTGATCTCCAACCTCATTGATAAATTAAAAAAGGCCAAATACTTCACTAAGTTTGACGTCCAATGGGGATATAATAACATCCACATCAAACCGGAAGATCAGTGGAAAGCCGCCTTTATTACCTCTTTTAGATTATATGAACTGACTGTCATGTTCTTTGGACAGTGTAACTCCCCCTCCACATTTCAGGCATACATGAACAATGCCTTTAAGGACCTCATCACTGAAGGATGGCTTGTCATCTACATGGATGATGTCCTGATTTACTTGGAAAACTATGAAGAGCACCAGGAACATACCAAAAGAGTACTCCAATGGTTTAGAGAAGAGAAGTTATGCCTTAAACTTTCCAAATGCCTATCTAATGCATCCGAAGTTGAATACCTAGGAATGATCATCAAACCTGGCAAGATTGCCATGGATCCAGTCAAATTAAAAGCAATTGCTGAATGGAAACCTCCCTCCTCGGTTAAGGGAGTGTATTCATTTCTAGATTTCTACAACTTCTACAGAAGATTCATTCCCTCCTTCTCTGATATTGCTTGACCTCTACTGGACCTCACTAAAAAAACCTCAACATGGAACTGGTCATCATCTCATCAGAACTCCTTCAAAATTCTTCAGAACTCCTTTCTTTCCACACCAATACTACAGGTGTCAGACACTTCCAGCCCATTCTTTGTAATGACCAATGCCTCTCTTCTTGCCTCAGAGAGAGTCTTAATGCAAAAAGACACAACAGGAGCCCTACACTCATGTGCCTACCTCTCCCAGACCTTTAGACCTGTGGAACGAAACTATGACATCTACAATAGAGAACTCCTAGCTGTCATCAGAGTGCTGCATGCCTGGCGACAATACCTCTCTAGAACAGAACACCCAGTAACAATACTCACCAATCATAAAAACCTAATCTATTTCTGAGAACCTAGGAAACTGTCTAGACGACAGGCTAGATGGGTCCTCTTTCTGTAGGATTTCGACCTACAGTTCAAGCACTTACCTGGATCTCAAATGGGACCAGCCAATGCTCTAAGTCAAATCCCAGATGTCAATACCAATAACAATAACATCTCAACACTCCTACCTGACCAACTCTTCATCAATCTAATCGATGCTGTACTGGCGGACAAAATTGCATTGTCAACCCCTGATGACCCCCTTGTAAAAAAGGCACTAGACGCCCTTGCTTCCGACTCCTCCCTTTTCCCCAGAGCTTGCAAAGAGGACTGGGCATACCTTGATAGTTGTCTCTACTTCAAAGGATGCCTATATGTGCCAGAACCTACTCAAAAGGACCTAATTTCACATGCTCATGATTCCCCTTCTGCCAAACATGGGGGACATTTTAGAACCATCAATCAACTACAACAGGACTACTGGTGGCCTGGACCGACCACTCAGGTCAAAAACTACATTAGGGGCTGCACTACTTGCCAGGCCAATAACCCCAGTTCTACCCCCCCTCCATCCAATCCCATCACAATACACTCATCCTTTCCAGCAAGTCTTGGTTGACTTGGTCACTGATTTACCTCCCTCCAAGGGCTTTGACTCTCTTATGGTCGTGGTCAACCATGGCCTTACAAAGGGGGTAATTCTCCTTCCTTGTCTAAAAACCATTGACGCAAAAGGAGTTGCTCAACTTTTCTATGATCATGTGTTCAAACATTTTGGACTACATGACAAATGTATCTCCAACAGAGGACCCCAGTTTGCCTTGGTATTTGTCAGAGAACTTGGATGACTCCTTAACTACGAAGTTGCCCTTTCCACACCTTATCACCCCCAGACTGACAGAGAAACAGAACGGATAAATCAAGAAGTTGAAATCTTCCTAAGAATATTCTGTGATGGAAACCCAAATAAATGGTCCGAATTACTCCCTATCGCCAAATTCTGCCATAACTCTACAGTACATTCTACCACCCAACAAACTCCATTCACTCTCATGATAGGCTACTAACCCCATCTCTATCCGAAAATTGGAAAAACATTTGTCCCTGCACTACAGTCCCGACTCTCCTCCCTAGAACACTCCAGAGGAGAAGTCCTAGAGGCACACGAAAAAGCAAGAAGACTCATAAGGGAACGAATCACCTCTAGATTCAAACCATGGAAAGTTGGAGATAAGGTATGGATAGAAGGCTGAAATCTCGCCCTCCATCTCCTATTGTGTAAACTATCACCAAAGTGACACGGACCCTTTGAAATCACACAGGTCTTATCTCCTATTACCTACCAACTAAAAATCCCTTCCACTTGGACAATTTGGGATATATTCCATGCGTCCAACCTCTCTACCTACATCAAAACTGCCAAACATAGCCCTAACCACTCCTTACCTCCCCCAATCACTGTCAAGGGACAGGAACAATATGAAATCCACTCCCTTCTTACACACAAAGGTCTCGAAACTAAGTAGAAATTCCTTGTCTGGTGGGAAGGTTACTCTAGGGCAGATTCGACGTGGGAACCAGAAGCAAACATAGCCAAGGATGCCCCTGAAATACTTGCTGAATATAAGGAGAAATTCCCAAAAGTTTTCACCTCCCTCACCCCCACTAAAAATCCTCACCCTCATTGCAAAAAGTCTTCTCTGAACCATGCAGTCCTCTACTGAACCCACCTCCAACTTGTTCATCAACAATGCCTCCATCATCCCTGTTACCACTGTCTGACTCCCCCAGTATGCCAGGCATATACTCATTGCCTCTCTACTAGATGACCCAGTCATCTCCTTGGGAATAGAGCAAACTGATGAGTTCACCAGAAACACCCCCCTTATCCTTGCAACCCGAGCTTACTACTCCTATGCCTCCATCCATATTCTTCATTCCAGGATTGAGCCCTCTCATACTAGGGACTCTCAATTCGTAACCATGGGCCACGCTTTAGTACATCACCACACCTCCATCCTTGATCTCCTTGAACATCTAGGGATGTTGGATATCATCAATCTTTTACCATTCTCAACCATCGGACACGTACTCCATCCCATCCTACTTTCCCTTTCAATGGACAACCGGAGCTATTATTTTCACAATACCCCCCACCACATAGAACCTCCCCCCAGGGAACCATCTCCTCTGGTGATCCCTCAGCCTCTTCCTATTCCCCCCAGATGCTCCTCAACCTCACCTCTATCCACTACTTCAAACTTGCCTACCACTACAACATCGACACCCTCCTCCCAAACCCCGAAGCGATCTTCTTGCTAGAAGACCACTATAGCAGGACCTTATGGTCTACTCTCATTGGCAATAGGGAAGAACTGACCAAAAGCAGATGATGCACCCATAGAGGCTGCCACTCCACCTCCACCCACTCCAGCTCTGACCCTGTCCAGTACATCCACCCCTCCGGATGAACAAAAGGCATATTTTACACAGGTCCCAAAAGGAACCATCTTCCAATGAGTCATCAGAGTCACTATCCATAAGCCAGAACAACCACCATCCTCATCTACATCCCACCAACCCTCTCGTTGCTTTGAATGTGGGAGCACCAACCATTGGAAGCGTGACTGTCCCCAATATATTTCCCCTCATTGTTCCACTGCCACTTCAGGTCATTGGTAGCATGAATGTGTTTATACCCCTTGCACTTGTTCATGCACCCCCGCCCACTCTACCTATGGGTGCCCCTCTTGGGATAATGGACTACTTGAAGATGAGTTCTTCATGGATGACGAAGCTGAAGGAAACATGACCAGATCCCCTTATGGAGGATATAGGGAATTGTGAGTCAAGTGAGATTCACTTGAAGCTAACACCGGGGTAATGTTACAATCTTTTTCTTTTTCCTTTGTCTAGCCCCTCTTTTCTTCACTATTACAAACAGACTGAGCTATTCCCATGGGTGCACACTTATAATAGCGTGCGCTATTTCAAACTTTAATCAACTCCTTGGACCCCTCACTACCTATTCAATACCTTTCCATAGTCTTACCATATTTTCCCATTGGTAGTATTTCTTATCTTTCACCTTATATTTTTCTCTCACCATTGCTATCTTCTATTTGGACCTTATCTCCTTGTATCATCCCTCTTCTTTGATGATACTTGTAGTTCCCATTCCCACATAGCCACCTCCATGGACTATAAGTAGGCTGACTCTCTTCATGTAAACTCCAAGCTAGTTCTATGCAATACTAGCTAGATTCTAGGCTCACCTCAATTCTTAAGTGGGAACCCTGCCCCACTAAGTCTCCCTCCTTCGTCACTGTCTCAGACGACTGGGAATAGTGCCCCAGCATTGTGACTTCTTAGGAGCAAGTCAATCCAATGTACTCAGTCGGTCGACCTACTGTTGAGTGGTCACTATAGCTAGAGTCTACGCTTTAGTGTAACAATGTCACTCAAGGTGAAAAGTAGCGACTCATCTCACTGGACTTCATTGGAGATCACTACTATGTGGTCCAAATCTGGACTACCAACACTCCCACTACTCTTTGCCCCCCTCCACTGTACTGAAAAATCTCCCCTCTAGCCATGGTGCTATTTGGAGTGACTCAGGCCTACACCAACCTGTAGAGCAGTGCATGAGATAGGCTTGAGAGAGCAACTCAGATGATTTTATGCCTTCCAGCCCTCTGAAGTATGGCTGTTTGGACTCTTTCCAGTCTCTTTCTGGTTCTCACCTCTATCCCAACCAATTGACCTACAATACTGGCATGTTAGCAATGACATGACATTCAATGAGACAGGGCAAATCTGTCTTGAGAAGACACTTCAGGCAAGGGAAGGTGTTGGATTCCTGAACACAATGTGTTCTAGCTAGTATATCCATGTTCAACCAACATGTAGTATGGACCAAATACTTACATTTCAACCTACATACTTATGTTGTTATGTAGGCATACTTGAGATGAATAACATGTTGTAGATTGTATACATGTTTTATACTGCTTTGCCTCATTGAAAGCACCCAGCCTACTCTGTAATTTCTGATACATTGGGAATTCTTACATTTGGCCTTTGTCTCACTCATTTTCCTGATGCCTTCCAAGAGAAAAATTTCCAAGAATGCTAGCAACTCCTAGGCTGGCATTGGTGACCTTGCTAACATGAAATGACTCACAAAACAACCAAAACCCAAGGAACTTTTTAACAACAATGATCTGCTGGCAAGTGAGTTCAACTGCTCATAAATTTTTTTACTACCTTTATCATTCATTTCTGAACTCTTCAGAAGTTAGACCTGACACCCAATCAAGGTGCTCATCAAGGACTGGCAGAGGCTGTGGGGGGTCAATTCAGCAATCACAACACATCAAGTGCATTCAGTCCACAAAGCCTTCACAGCAGTCCAACCACAACCTTGATGTAGTGACAGAAGGAGAAGAAATCAATTCAATAGCCCCATCTCATTCCTTTGATACAACATACAACAATAAAGAAAGCCAGATTCCCCCATGGGCCAAATCTCCTGCTCTACTGACACAAGTTCAGCCAACCTTCATACCATTGCAATCCGGTCAGTTTGGTTTCAAGCTACCATCCCAATCAACTACATCAGACTTGGCATCTGGCCTGAGGCCCAACACTCAGAAATACACTATTCCTAGACATCTGTGAGTGTATTGTCTACCATACTCTAAGTTAACAAGAGCTCATAGTGTATTCCATCAGGCCCTTGATTGTCTCATCTTATTCTTCTCATCTCCTATCTCACAACTCTTCCTTATTTTCTATGAGTGCATTGCATGCTGGTTCTGATTTTACTACAGCAAGCTCATGCATTCCATCAGAATGTGGGTCAAATGATGGTACTGTGTACAACAATACTGACACTTCTCAGCCCCAACTATAGTTGTCACAACTTCATCTCCTCACTGTGGCTGTGGCTGTGGCTGAAACTCAATCTCAAGGCCAAGAGTTGAATGATGCAATCCCTGGTTCACCTCCGCTAAGGTTAGCTCGATTATGTCAAACCCAGTCCTCACCAAGTCCCATTGTCCCTACCTCAAGTCCATACCATCACAATGGGTATCATAAGTGCCAAAGACAGGGAAATCTTGAAGCTAACATAGACCAGAGGTTTGAGATTGATGATGTGTCTCTGGATGAGCAGGAACATTTGGCATAGTCCATAATTCATGATGACCAGAAAGGTAAGTATTATCTAATTCCAAGAATACTTACTCATTGTTTGTATTTTACAAGGCATCTCCAAGCAGCATAGCAAAATCCCATGTGCAAGTATGTTGGGCAGAAAGGCTGGGATTTATTACTGACTACTATTTGACCTAGGTGTTGATACAGCAAAATGTGGAAACAGAGAGGAATCTACAACTAGTGGCATGGTGCCAAACATCCACCAGCACTCCAGTCTTACAGCACTTCAAGGTAAGCAAGCAGCTATCTAATATACCTGACTAATGAGATGGTCAGGCAGTGCAGAAGACATTGTCACTCAATACCACCAACACAACTGCCCACCTTGTCTCCTAGACAATGTACAGCTTTTGGCCATCTGAAGTCAGCAGACATCACAGTGTGTAGTGAACCATATCCACTCTATAATGGGTGATGCAGATGAAATAGAGGCTCCCATTTTATCACACCTTCTCAAATCTACAACTTCCCTACTGTCTACTGATGGATCACTTCCTCAACCCACTGTTAGATCTACTACATCTGGTCCTCAATCCACTGTTGGGTCTATCATGTCCAGTCCTTAGTCTGCTGTTAGGTCTACTACATCTGGTGCACATAAATAATACTGATCCATCACAGCTCAATTTTTATGCCCCCACCATTCATGATGTCATCAAGTAAGCAAAACAGTTCTCCCATTGTGACCTTGCCTCTCTTAATTTGTTCCCACTGCACTAGCAGTTCAATATGAAGGCCAGTGAATATATAGACAAGGCTATAGTTGAGTGCCAAAGCCAAGGTTTAATTGTGCCTGATAGTATTGTACATCTATTCTATGTGACACAAGATTGACTCATTACCAGGGTGGTGGTCTCAATATATGAACAATACCTCCAAGCTAGCATATGTACTGTCTCGTTTTTTTCTGTGCTAACTTCACATCAGTTATGGGAAGATATAGGAAATTAGTGGTCCTCTCTTGAGAAGAGAGCATGCAATTTCATTCATAATCACTATCAATGGGACCCCCAAAACTGCTGTTCTGTTAATGCTAACATTGCAAAAACACTTCTGTATCACAAAGTGTTTTGAAACATGGTCAAGACAAAGAGGTAAGCAGAATATGTACTGAAAGTATGAGCTAACATTCTTTCTAGGGTTACACAAACAATCTTGCCCACCCTGCACTCACTGGTCTCATTGTCAATTTTTTTTACACCAGTTCCAACTCTGTGGGAGGTCTCTTTTCCAAAGTCTTCAGAAGTGAAGTTTCCTGTGCTGCTATCACACTTGCTACCACAGCCATAGCTCATTTTATTTGTACAATTATTTGCACTGACTTCCTATACAAACAGATAAAGCTTGCTCTCAATGAGGTTGCAGCCAAAAAGAAGGAAGTCATATTCAAGCACAATGTCTATGCTGATGTCTACATCAATATCCTTGGCCTTATGATGAAGTGCAACACAACTCCCATCCATCAAGCAAAGACCAAGGCACTCTGTGTTCAATGGACCAAGATCAGAAGGTAAGCATTCATTGATACATGTACATCAGCTAATGGTCCTTTTTTTTCTTCAGAAATGGCAGTACTCAAATCACAACCACCAGCTTTGACATCAATCTTGATTAGATCCAGTAATTACAGTATTTGTAGTAATCCTGTGTCTCATTTAGTATACAGGGTTTGGAATATGACTACCTCTTCCAAGCTATGACATGCTGTGTGAGAATGTCCAAGTCTGGCATAATATATGTATATGGACTTGCAATCAAATGTTACCAGTCTTTCTCAGGTTGAGTATATACTAGAACACTCCATACAAGACTGGCCAGTTAGATATCTTGTTGGAAGGGGCTAGACAGGTAAGATAGCTGGCCAACACTGGCCAGAGGTGAGATGGTTTGCTGATGTATCCCCTACATCATTAGGACCTATGGTAGTGGTTCCACTCTATATAATTAGCAACATCAGTAAATACAGGTTTCACATAGTTACTATAGTTCCATAGTTTACCTATAGATATCTTGTAGTAACTATAGTACCATAGTAGAAATAGACTAGGAGCTGACTACTACTAGGCCCAATCAGCCCATAGCTGTATCATACATCAGAAAAGGCTTATGCCTTGTATGTATAGTACACCAATAGACTAGTAAGATTTGAGGGCCATCAAGTGGCCAAAGCAAGTTATTTGAATGGAACCAGAATATGTACTAAGTGGCACCCATATCATTTGTAAGGCTACTATTTACTAATTACTCATAACCAGATAACCTGTCATGACCATAACAACTCCACTCATTCATACTTACAACAATAAATTAACTCCACCCCATATATAGTTTCTCTGACACTTCTCTGCTCTGTACTTCGTTTCTCTGCTCTGACCTTTCTTATATAGTAAAGCCCAATTTGGTTACTATGTACCTGGCCACTGGTTCATTGGTGAACCAGTGTCATATCTTTCCATTTCTATTCTGTTATGCTTTGTGATCTATCACACAGCATAACACCTTTTATATTGCCCTGCCTTTGCTTTATACATAGTATCTCCACTCCACCATATGATACTTTGTAGGATATGTCAGTGTACCTTATTATATAGCCTCCTACTCTTGTATTTAAGACCTATGTATGTTGTGGACTTACTCCTCAGTTTGAATATCATCTAAGCCACTTCCTTCACTCATTCTAACACTTCCTCCTCCCTCTGTCTTGTTGGACTTCTCGTCTACATCAGCAAAACAACCCTTCATCATAGCTGATGTCTTCTTTCAGACAAGATGACTAAGAACTAATGAGAAAAGTTCTCCAGACAATGTGTCTTGTCTCTATAGGATAGAACATTATAAGCAAGGGAAGGTATGTATTCACCTTGACAAAATGGTAGCCTTGGGCTAACAAGTTGATGGTAGACTTAGTGTACCAGTGCTGTGGTATGTTTGCCAATTCACACTATTGTAGACAGATTGGAGTTCTGAATCAATCCAGCTAAAGGTGTCTGGTCAGTAAGGTTGTGGTAGTGTAACACACACCTTGGGTACTCTGGTCAACAAGTGATAAGTTGTCTAGAGTGATGGTGAGTTCATTATGCAAGTGGTGAAAATGACTAATGAAAATGAAAAGTGATAAGGCAGGTCTCTAGCCACTTTGTTCAGAAGATTATCTTAACACTCAATGGTTGTCTCAATGCAATCTGATAGTGTACACTAGGAGCTGGCAAATCAAGTGAGAGAAAGTTAAGACTAACTATCCCTTCAGGTAGGTAGTCTAGCAAAAGTGTAGTAATGAACTAATAGAGGTCTAATGGAGACCAAGAGTCTTTGTTGCTCAAGTAAGGTTTTCTCCCAAAGGGTTGTCCTAGGCACTTGTCCTAACGTAGATACAAGTTCTGTACTCCTATTAGTACCTATAGTAGTCCTAAGTAGTTTGATTCTACCTCACTAGGACTTATAAATCCTAGCTACTTATGCTATTACTACTGGGTGATCTAATACTTCTTGTACTAGGATCACTAATAGCCTAAATGACCAATAACTGTATTGATCAAGTGACCTGGTAATATTAGGTAAAGTCTCCAATATTATTCCCAGATGCCCCTCTAAGGGTCAGATTGTACTCTTTTTACACATACATGTAGTGGCTATGCTAGGACTATACTAGGCTTACTAAGCTTTGTGGTGCTGACAAAGCCAAAAGCTCAGCCACAGAACCACTGTGGGACCTAAGGAGAGAAATATTCCTACAGTCTAATAGGAGATTGTAAAGAAAAATGCATATCTCAATAGTGAGTAAGTAGAAAAATCTGGAAAAATCTGGAAAAATCTGGAAGAATCAGGGTTGATAGTTCATACTAAGAGTCATCTAACCCTAAGGTATCAAGAGATTTCATCCACATCTAGTGGGTGTAAAAATTCCAACTCAGGTGTTTACTACTCTGACTATACATGAAACTGGTTACATGCAGGTCAACATGATTCCAATGCATCACTCACCTGAACTGGACATGCAAGACATGTTCCAGATCAACCACAATGTGTAAGATTTCTTGATGCATTGTCTCATGTGCCTTACTGTCCATCTCAGACATATCCTCCTCCTCATCCCACTGACCCATCATGACAGAATATTTGCCATGAACATAAATGCCATCAAGATGTTGTGTATCTGCAACTTGGACAGCTTGGCATGAAAGTACATGATTTGACTCTCAATGAACCCTTTGAGCTGCACTTCCAATGACAACATGAATGTCACCTGGTTCTGGTACACCGAAAAGCTGGGCATAGTGTATAGTGCATTTTGTATCTCTTGGACCTCATGCTTCCAGTGGGTCTCACATCATGCTCAGATATGACACTGGATACATGTTTTCCACTAGTAGACCTTTGACAGAAGTATCCAGATGTAGCAGTGTTTGACAGTACAGGGCTGAGAGACTAAGTGAGTGTCATTGATGACAAGCATGGTCAGGTGTGTCCATGCACTCTATCATTGCATCACATTAGTCAATGAGACTCTTGTCACCTCAGCTGAACACACACCCAACTCTAACATCTGTCTCTGCTTCCTCTTGAACTGTATTCATTGGGATCTCCAATAAGGCTTGCACATCTTTCATCAATGCTCCTGGGCTACATTGCATCATTTGTTGTCACATTTTTGAGATGAACTGTTAGAGGGGAGGTGATGGATGAGTAAGGGAAGGCAGATCTAGAGGCCTGTTATGTCTCTACATGGACTGACATGCTCAGGGTCAGACTCTGAGTCTAAAACAGAGTCTTTTTCTGGGTTAGAATCAGAGAGTTCAGTAAAGTCACTGTCCTAGCCAGGTATAGGAGGGCTGGCTACATCACTGCAGCTGCTTTTACTCATAGATGAGGATGATCATTTCATCCTCCATGTCTGATGTCTTTGTTGGTTCTGTTTCCACCTAGGCAACTGCATGGGTATACCCTGGGGTATTAGTGGTCATACCTCTACTCATACCCACAAAAAACCCACACCCATATGGTGGATATGGGTATATTTAGTGGGTTAGTGTAGGTACCCATGGGTTTAATAGGTCATAGGTATACCCTGGGTATTATAGCATGATAGCAACTGTTACATTGTAGACAAACTCAAAGCTACATGTGATACAACTACAATATAATAGAATCCCACCCATCCTCAAGAGCTTCATTGCCATTTGTCCCTTGTTAATCATAGAAAACCCACCATGTGGGTATAGGTATGGGTATGGGTATACTAAAGTCTGACCCACACCCATACCCACAGATACCCATACCCATGACCTATGTGGGTTTTCTGTACTCATGCAGTTGTCTATTTCCACTATGGACATGTCTATATTAGTTTTGAGCAACATGACAGGGTGATGTGTCATTGTCATCATGGCCAACCTGAGCTATTTCTAATCACCAATGCTATACTGGATGCACTGTTGCATACACATCTATGTCAGTAGCACCTCATTGCATTCTGGAGTCTAACAATACTACTATATATCAAGTCAGCTATATTGCATGTTTGGACAGGATGACAGGATGGACAAGTGGGGATTTATCTGTGAGGGCAGAGGGATCTTGGAGAGTTGGAATTCTGGTTACACCATTGTTGAATAGTTTGTGGAGCATTGTGGGTTTTGGCAATGGACATGTTGCTTCTGTAATATCCTGGTGAACACCAAGGTGTGTCCTGTAGTAAGGTACACATTTGGAAATAGGGGCATGCCTCATACTGCTGTCATTTCTTTAGGAGAAGATGAATAGAAAGCTAGGGATTCCTCAATCCTTTCCTCCAGGCCCATTACTTACTATGAACTGGTAGTTGACAACAAACTTTCACCAGATCACTTGATAGTAAGTATCAAATGAGTTACATACAACTTAGTAAAATGAATCCCTGGATGTTCTTCCTGGTTACAGATTATTATCTTCTAGACTGGGGTTGACCTTCTTCTAGCTTTTACAGTGTTAAAGGGGTTGACTAGGTAGCTAAAACTGTACCAAAAGCCTAATCTATATAGCTATGATACTTGGTGCTAACTAATAAAATATATTCCTCAACAACCATGAGACTTGTGGCTGTGTGGGAATTATGTGAAGGAGAGTCTCAAGTTATGTAAGATCTGAGATAGGTAACTCCTTGTGATAGATTGTAGATAAGTGGTAATAAAATATTTAAGATAATACTACACTTGATAATTAATAAGCTCATTCCTTGAGAACAAGCTATTTGAGGTGGGGGTGTTAAGGTATGTGTATATGCCTTATGGGTCACTCAATGATCACTCAATATGGTTAGTGGTAAACCTTTCTATTGATTGAGTAGAGTGCTAGATTCTATAAAGTGTACACCCAGCTAATAGGTATTCTTAGACTAGATTTATCTAAGTTACAGCGCCTTTCTTCTTAGTGGCCACCTATCAGGTGATTGATTACTGTCCAAGGTCCCTTTCTGCCAAGTGAGTATCCTTGGTAAGGCTTAAGCTTTCTTCTGTAGAGCTTGATTTGCCTAATAGTATCTTAAATGTACACAAGACTTAGACTAGTTCCCTGTGTTCGCTTAGGGCGATTATGTAAGCGCTTATCTAGGCGAACAGGCTTATTGGGATCTTATCTTGACCCTGATACACTAAAAGGAACAGTGGAGATAGTCCAATTCTTTATTGGGAGCTTATCTTCCTACTTGCTACTTAGTAGTATTGTATCTTTACTAGACCAAAGATTAGATTCTCAATGAGATCTTATCTTATCTCTATTGAAAATGTCCTTATTGTATCTGTAGAATCAGCTCTTCAGGAGGCTCTACTGATCCTTAATCGGCTAAATGAGTTTCAATATGTAATTATGAGTTTTCCTGATTTAGACAATTAATGAATGCTCATTTAACAAGCACAGCTACCCCTGGATGTGACAGGCATAGCCTTCAGAGCAGTCCCTTGATGTCAGGGTCTGTTCCTGGATTTGAAATTACTCTTAGAGCTTTGTGTCTGAACAAGGTTTAATACTTCTTGACATTTTGAAATTCATTAATATCAAGATACAGGGGTGTTTCTGTGAGGCTGTGATTGCATAGGAATGGTGTGCCTGTTCCCGTTTCTGTTCCTAGATACCAATTTGAAATTCAGGTAACTAATTTGTCATCAGAACAGATCTAGGAATGTTCTAGCATATTCTAGACCAAGCATGTACCTGAGTGACTGTACACTCAGGTGACTTGTTGGTCATGTGACAACTGCTTTGTCACTCTAATCACATGATGTAAATCTTTAGCCAATAGAGGACAGCTACATGATTAGTGTAACTTAACTAACTAAGTACTACAATATATAGTAAATATGAATGCTCAAAGAAATATTCATATCTTTGGAACTACTAGAGGTGCTTACATAAAATTCAGTAGATGGATACCTTATAGTATAAGCTATTTATTGAGAGAGAGAGAGACAGTTGATTACTATAGTGCTTGACTATGCATGAAGTGTTTTCATACAGGTCACCACTAGACACATTTTGATTCTCTTTGTATAGTTGTATTGTGGGCAAGATTGTCTGTATACACTTGACAACACAATTTTTGACTTTTGGGACTGTTGCAATTTTCATTGTCATTATTGCTCTGGCAAACAAACTCAAGCCATCAGTCCTTTGCACCTTCCATACAAGTGGGAAATATAGTCCACTGATATACATGATGTTATGCTAAAGCATAAACCCTAGCCTATAGCGACCACTCAACAGTAGATCATCTGACTGAGTGCCTTTGGTTGACTACTCCTGTGAAGTCACAACGCTGGGGCACTATTTCCAGTCGTTCAAGATGGTGACAAAGGAGGAAGACTTAGTGGGGCAGGGTTTCCACTTGAGGATTAAGGAGAGACTAGAATCTAGCTGGTATTGTGTAGAACTAGCTTGGAGTTTACAGGAGGAGAGCCAGCCTACTTATAGTCCATGAGAGTGGCTATGTGGGAGTGGAAACTATGAGCACCATTAGGGAATAGAGATGATGCAAGGAGATAAGGTCCACAGAGAAGATGGAAATGATGGGAGAAAAGTATAAGGTGAAAGATAAGGAATGCTACCGCTGGGAAAATACTATAGGGCTATGGAAAGATATAGATTAGGTAGCGAGGGGTCCAAGGAGGTGGTTAAAGCTTAAAATAGCACACGCTGTTATAGGTGTGTGCTCATGGGAATAACTCAGTCTGTTTGTAGTAATAAAGAAAAGAGGGGCTAGATGAAAGAAAGAAAAAGATCATAACATTACCCCAATAGTAGCTTCAAGTGAACTTCACTTGACTTACAATTCTCTATACCCTCTGTAAGAGGACCTAGTCATGTTTCCTTCAGCTTCCTCATCAACAAAGAACTCATTCTCAAGAAGCCTGTCATTCCAAGAGGGGCAGCCATAAGTGGAGTGGGCAGGAGTGTGTGAGTAGGTGCAAGGAGTATGGATACAGTCATATTGCCAATGTCCTGGAGCAGCCATGGAGCAATAAGGACAAATGTACTGGGGATAGTCGCGTTTCCAGTGGTCAGTACTCCTGCATTCAAAGCAACAAGAGGTTTGATGGGATGTGGATGAGGGTGGTGGTTGCTCTGGCTTATGGATGGTGACTCTGATGACACATTGGAAGACAGTTCCTTCTGGAACCTGTGTGAAGTAGGCCTCTTGTTCATCTAGAGGGGTAGATGTGTTGGACAAGGTTGGAGCTGGAGTAGGTGGGGGTGGAGTGGCAGCCTCTATGGGTGTGTCGTCTGCTTTCTGTCGATTCTTCCCCATTGCCGATGAGGGCAGACCATAGGGTCCTACTATAGTGGTCTTCCGGCGAAAAGATCGCTTTGGGGTTTGGGAGAAGGGTGCTAATGTTATAGTGGTAGGCAAGTTCGAAGTAGTAGATGGAGGTGAGGTTGAGGAGCACCTAGGGGGAATAGGAGGAGCCTGGGGAATTACTGGGGGGGATGGTTCCCTAAGGGGAGGTTCGATGTGGTGGGGGGTATCATGAAAATAATAGCTTCAGTCATCCATCGAGAGGGAGAGTAGGACAGGATGAAGCATGTGTCTAATAGTTGGGAATGGTAGAAGGTTGATTATGTCCAGTATCCCCAGGTGCTTGAGAAGATCGAGAATGGAAGTACAATGATGTACTAGGGCATGGCCCATAGTCACGAACTAAGAATCTCTGGTACAAGAGGGCTCAATTCTGGAATAGAGAATGCAAACAGAGGCATAGGAATAATAAGCACATGTTGCAAGGATTAAGGGGGTATTTCTGGTGAACTCATTAGTACGTTCCATTCTTAAGAAGATGACTGGGTTGTCCAACAGGGAGGCAATAAGTATGTGCCTGGCATACTGAGGGAGTTGAGTGGTGGTAATGGAGATGACTGGGGCATTGTTGATGAAAAGGTTGGAGGTGGGCTCAGTAGGGGACTGCATAGTTTGGAGATGATTTTCTACAACAAGAGTGAAGGTTTTTGGTGGGGGTGAGGGAGGCAAAAACTTCTGGAAACTTCTCCTTATATTCGGTGAGTATTTTGGGGGAATCTTTGGCAATGTTTGCTTCCAGTTCCCATGTCGAATCTGCCCTGGAGTAACCTTCCCACTAGACAAGGAATTTCTGCTTAGTTTCAGGGCCTTTGTGTGTAAGAAAGGAATGGATTTTGTATTGTTCCTGTCTCTTGATGGTGATTGGAGGAGGTAAGGAGTGGTTAGGGCCATGTTCAGCTGTTTCAGTGTAGGTAGAGAGGTTAGAAGCATGGAATATATCCCAAATTGTTCAAGTGGAAGGGATCTTTAGTTGGTAAGTGATGGGAGATAAGACCTATGTGATTTCAAAGGGCCTATATCATTTAGGTGACAATTTTTGTGATAGGAGGTGAAGGGCTAGGTTTCAGGCCTTCTATCCATACCTTATCTCCGACTTTCCATGGTTTAAATTTGGAGGTGATTTGTTCCCTCATGAGTTTTCTTGCTTTTTCGTGCACTTCTAAGGCTTCTCCTCTAGAGTGTTCTAGGGAGGAGAGTTGAGACTGTAATGCAGGGATGAATGTTTTGTCAATTTTTGGGTAGGGACAGAGTTGGTAGCCCATCATGAGAGCAAACAGAGTTTGTTGGGTGGTAGAATGTACCATGGAGTTATGGCAGAATTCAGCGATAGAGAGTAGTTTGGACCATTTATTTGGGTTTCCATCACAGAATATTCTTAGGAAGGTCTCAACTTCCTGGTTTACCCGTTCTGTTTCTCCATCAGTCTGGGGATGATAAGGTGTGGAAAGGGTGACTTCATAGTTAAGGAGTTGTCCTAGTTCTCTGGCAAATACAGAGATGAACTGAGGTCCTCTGTCAGAGATACATTTATCATGTAGTCTAAAGTGTTTGAACACATGATCATGGAAAAGTTGGGCAACTCCTTTTGTATCAATGGTTTTTTGGCAAGGGAGGAGAATTACCCCCTTAGTAAGGCCATGGTCGACCACAACCATAAGAGAGTCAAAACCCTTGGAGGGAGGCAAGTCAGTGATCAAGTCAACTGAGACTTGCTGAAAAAGATGAGTGCATTGCAATAGAATAGGATGGAGGGGGGGTAGGATTGGATGAGTATTGAGCTTGTTAGTCTAGTAAGTAGCACATCCCTTAATGTAGTTTTTGACTTGAGTAGTCAGTCCAGGCCACTAGTAGTCTTGTTGGAGTCGATTGATAGTTCTAAAGTGTCCACCATGTCCAACAGAAGGGGAATCATGAGCATGCAAAATTAGGTCTTTTTGAGCAGGCTCTGGCACATATAGGTGTCCTTTGAAGTATAGACAGCCATCAAGGTATGTCTAGTCCTCTTTGCAGGCCCTGGGGAAAAGAAAGGAGTCAGAGACAAGGGCATCTAGTGCCTTTTTTACAAGGGGGTCATCAGGGGTTGACAATGTGATTTTATCCGCCAATGCAGCATTGATTAAACTGATGAAGAGTTGGTCAAGTAGGAGAGTTGAGACATTATTGTTGCTGGTGTTGACATCTGGGATTCAACTCAGAGCATTGGCTGGTCCCATTTAAGATCCAGGTAGGTGTTTGAACTATAGGTTGAAGTCTTGTAGAAAGAGAAGCCATCTGGCCTAGCATCTAGACAACTTCCTAGGTTCTCAGAAATAGGTCAGATTCTTGTGATCAGTGAGTATTGTTACTGGATGTCCTATTCCAGAGAGGTATTGCCGCCAGGCATGCAATGCTCAGATGACAGCAAGGAGTTCTCTATTATAGATGTTGTAGTTTCGTTCTGCAGATCCAAACGTCTGAGAGAGGTATGCACATGGGTGTAGGGCTCCTGCAGCATCTTTTTGCATTAAGACTCCCTCTGAGGTGAGAAGAGAAGCATCAGTCATTACAAAAAATGGGCTGGAAGTGTCTGGCATCTATAGTATTGGTGCAGAGAGGAAGGAGTTCTGAAGAATTTCAAAGGAATTCTGGTGAGATGATGACCAGTTCCATGTTGAGGTTTTCTTAGTGAGGTCTAGTAGGGGCTGAGCAATATTGAAGAAGGAGGGAATGAATCTCTAGTAGAAGTTGCAGAAACCTAGAAATAAACAAACCCCCTTAACTGAGGAGGGGGGTTTCCATTCAGCAATTGCTTTTAATTTGACTGGATCCATAGCAATCTTGCCAGATCTGATGATTATTCCTAGGTATTCAACTTCAGACGCATTAAACAGGCATTTGGAGAGTTTAAGGCATAACTTCTCTTCTCTAAACTGCTGTAGTACTCTTTTGGTTTGTTCTTGGTGTTCCTCACAGTCTTCGGAGTAGATCAAGACATCATCCATATAGATGATGAGCCATCCTTCAGGTCTTTGAAGGGATCATTCATATATGTCTGGAATGTGGAGGGGAAATTGCACTGTCCAAAGAACATGACCATTGGTTCATAAAGCCTGAAAGCGGTGATAAAAGTGGCCTTCCACTGGTCTTCTGATTTGATACAGATGTTATTGTATCCCCATCAGATGTCAAACTTGGTGAAGTACCTGGCTTTCTTCAGTTTGTCAATGAAGTCAGAAATCAGGGGAAGGGGATAAGCATTTTTAACTGTTGCTTCATTAATATATCGGTAATCTTGGCATGGGTGAAGAGATCCATCCTTTTTGAGTATGAAGAAGAAGAGGGCTGTTTGGAGAGATTTGGATGGGACGATTTTGCCAGTGTGGAGATGTTCATTAATGAAGGCCTTGCAGGCTTCTGTTTCTTTTGGGTTCAGGGGATAAGTTTTTTCTACTTTTGGAATGAAATCTAATTTCAACTTGATGGTGTGATCAAAGATTCTATGTGGAGGGAGTTCCTTAGATTCTTCTTCAGAGAAGATATCGGAGAAGTCAGAGAATTCTTTTGGGAGTTCAACCTTTTCTTTTTCTGACTTTTGGACTGCTTTGGTTGAGATGGTGACTTTCTTTATAGTTAGGGATTGAAGGTATTTGGTAAAGCTTTGTTCAGTCCAAAGATCTGGGTCAAGCTTGAAAGACCTCAATAGATATCTTTGAGGACTTTGATCTGAAGTGAGAGAAGGGGTTTTAGGTAAGGATATTCGACCAGTTGTTCAGTCTATGGAGGGGTTGGCCGTTCTAAGCCAAGGGAGACTGAGGATAAGATCTTCTTTTCCTAGAGAGATGATGTATGCTTTTAGTTTCTCAATTCATCCTTTCATGGTAATGGTAATTGAGACAAAAGAGGATATCTTTCTAGCTTGGTTACTAGTTCCATCAGCATTTTGTGCATTTATAGGTTTTTCAAGTGGTTTGGTGGAGATTCGGTGACTTTGAACAGGGGTCTGATTGATAAAATACTCAGTTGCTCCGCTATCAATCAGGGCCTTCATTTCAATGACTTTTGTTCAAGTAGAAATGAGGATGGGAATACAAATGGATTGCACACGGGAATTTCTCATAAATACAAGAGCAAGAAATTGGGGGGAAGATAGCATTGAATTATCTTCCCTCTTCAAAAATCCTCAACAGAGACAACTGCTATCATCTGTTCCTCCTTCTCTTCTTCTTCTATGACACACATTTGAAGAACTTTGAGAATATCCTCTCTCAGAACATTTTACTAAGTGAGAACATTTAAGTACTCCTTCATTGGGTCTTCAGGTTCTGAGGGTTTTAATTTGGTAGGAATAACTCTGACTCTCTATGGATTTCTAGATGGTCTAGATGGTGGAGAGGAGGTTGATTCTTCCTTTTTGTGGTCTCTGGCCATATGTCCTGGTTTTCTGCATATGAAACACTTTCCCTTTTTCATGTATTCTGCTCTATCTGTGGGAGAAAGATGAATGCAGTCCACATCCATGGCATTGGGGTCTCAGGTGGATTTGAAATGGGAGGAGTGGCTGGAGAAATACTTTTTTCCCTGGAAAAGAGCATCAACTCATTTGATATGATTGTGGAAGAGGTTGGACTTCTCAATCCACTCTTTCAAGGTAGTTGGTTCCTTTTCACAAGATAGGACTTTGATGATGATCTGTCTATCCATTTCATTGATAAGCCATTCAATGAGGGCTCTATTATCCTTGATCTGGGAGTGAGTGGCAAGGAGTTGGAACTGAGAGATGAATTTTTCGAATCCGTCATTGTGCTGGGTTTTTTGTTGTTTCAGGGTAGAGAGGTCAGCTCGTGCTTTTGTGCTGGGATCATAAGAGATAAACATATCTCCAAAGGCTTTTTTGAACTTCACTCAAGTAAGTTCTTTAGCTGCTTCTTCTTTGCCTAAGTGACTCATCTCCGTGATTTTAAGGTACCATCCTTCGGAGATGTCTTTTCCTTGCCCTTTGCTCATTTTGTTTAGAGCAGTGAGGATCTGTGTAGATTTGGAATAAAGCTTTTCATTCATAAGAAAGTATGTCTCCATGGAAAGAATCCATCTGGAGGTGTCTTCTGGATTCCTGGAGAAGTCTTCAGGGAGACCTACTCTTAGTTCAACAAGTTTTTCAGACATATCTTCTTCTTCTTCTGATTTGGATTCCTCTTCTGAGTCTGTTGGGCAAAGAGGGCTATGGAGGCAATGAAGAGGTGCAGGTGGTTCTGGTTCTAGTTCTGGAGGGTCGATGGGTATGGGTTCTACTGTTGTTCCAAGCGATGACTCAGCTATAGGAACTAGTTCATAACCAGTGATCTGGTTCTGGAGACCCCAGATAGCTCTTCTGGTAAATCCTTCTAGGGCTGGTTCTTCTCCGTAATAGAGTTCTTCTTTTTCTTCTTTTAAGGAGACTGATGGTGCTCTCAATGGGCGATGTCAAGAGGTTAATGCCAGGTTGGCAGAGTGTTACACTAAAGCATAGACCCTAGCTAATAGTGACCACTCAACAGTAGGTTGATTGACTGAGTATTCTGAATTGGCTACTCCTAAGAAGTCGCAACACTGGGGCACTATTCCCTTAGTGGGGCAGGGTTCCCACTTAAGGATCGAGGCAAGTCTAGAATCTAGCTGGTATTGTGTAGAACTAGCTTAGAGGTTACAAAAAGAGAGCCAGCCTACTTATAGTCCATAGGAGTGGCTATGTGGAAATAGGAACTACAAGCATCATCAGGGAATAGAGATGATGCGAGGAAATAAGGTCTATAAAGAAGATGGAAACAGTGAGAGAAAAGTATAAGATGAATGATAAGAAATGCTACCACTAGGAAAGTATGATAAGGCTATGGAAAGGTATAGATTAGGTAGTGAGGTGTCCGAGGAGATGATCAGAGCTTGAAATAACACATGCTATTGTAAGTATGCGCCCATGGGAATAACTCTGTCTGTTTATAATAATAAAGAAAAGAGAAGCTAAAAGAAAGAGAAAGAAAAAGATCGTAACATTACCCTGATAGTAGCTTCAAGTGAACCTCACTTGACTTACAATTCTCTATACCCTCCATAGGAGGACCCAGTCATATTTTCTTTGGCTTTATCATCGACAAAGAACTCATCTTCAAGAAGTCCATCATCCCAAGAGGGACAATTGTAGGTAGTGTGGGTGGGGGTTCATGAACAAGTATAGGGGGTATGGATGCAGTCATGCTGCCAATGACCAGGAGTAGCAGTGGAGCAATGAGGACAGATATACTGGGGGCAATCACGCTTCCAATGGTTAGTACCTTCACACTTGAAGCAATGAGAGGTTCAGTGGGACGAGGATAGTGGTTGCTCTGGTCTATGAATAGTGACTCCGATGACGTGTTGGAAGGTGGTTCCTTCTGGGATCTGGGTGAAATAGACCTCTTGTTCATCTGGGAGGGTGGACATATTGGATAAGGCTGGGACTGGAGTGGGTGGAGGAGGAGTAGCGGTCTCTACAAGTATGTTGTCTACTTTCTGTCAATTCTTCCCTATTGCCGATAAGGGTAGACCATAGGGTCCTACTATAGTGGTTTTCCAGTGAGAAGATCGCTTCGGGGTTTGGGAGGAGGGTGCTGACATTATAGTGGTAGGTGAGTTTGAAGTAGTGGATGGAGGTGAGGTCAAGGAGTGCCTGGGGGGAATAGGAAGAGGCTGGGGGATTACTGGAGGAGATGGCTCCCTGGGAGGAGGTTCATCATGATGGGGGGTATCATGAAAATAATAGCTTCAGTCGTCCATCGAGAGGGAGAGTAGGACAGGGTGAAGTACCTGCCAGATAGTTGGGAATGGTAGAAGGTTGATTATGTCCAGTATCCCCAGCTGCTCAAGGAGATCAAAGACAGATGTTCAATGGTACACTAGAGCATGGCCCATGGTTACAAACTGAGAATCCCTAGTATGGTGTCATTTCTCTAGGAAAAGATGAATAGAAAGCTAGGGATTCCTCAATCCTTTCCTCCAGGCCCATTGCTTACTATAAACTGGTAGTTGACAACAAACTTTCACCAGATCACTCGATAGTGAGTATCAAATGAGTTACAACTTAGTAAAACAGATCCCTGGGTGTTCTTCCTGGTCACAGATTATTATCTTCTAGACCAGGGTTGGCCTTCTTCTAGCTTTGATAGGTATAAAGGGGTTGA